>BPLR01001744.1:0-27643 GCA_021605095.1 Caerostris extrusa
GGTTACGTATTGCTGCTCGTAATCCACTTTTAAACCGTAGGTTCCGGTCCTGTTAGGATCATAGAGCGTTGCGCATTGTGCCACTCCGCGTCCGTGGCTTATCTTCAAGTTACACGGGCCCCCTCGGGTAATTTAAAGTGAGTAACGTCTGTGCAGCGCTTGCATTAAGTGTGCGGATTCCAAGACCAAGCTGTCTCCAGTGTTTGCCAGCCGCATTAGAACAAAAGAGTTACATGCCTGTTGCATTTTGGAACAGAAACTTATGAAAATAAATGTAAAATATGCATGACATATAAATGATGTTTTTTAATATTATTTTTGAATATCGGTGGGGCATCAATTTATGTAGGCCGATCGACAAGCGATGAGAGGTTTCTGCTTTGGTTTGCTCGCACCATTTCTGGTGCTTTTTCCGCACAGTTTAGGCTGATTTGACCGGGACCTGCCAGGCTTTAGCGTGGATTCCGAACCACTCAACAAACATCCATGCGCACTGCCAGGATTCGAAACTGAGGTCTGTAGTACCAAGGCATGAGAGAAGGAAATTGTCTTTCGAGGGTTTATACGAGTAATTGTACCTTACCTTGCTATCGTTTAGGAGAAAAACCCGTAAAACCTTTCGGATGAATGATAGCGGAGAGTACCTTCTGAGGAACTAGGGTACTTTTGCCGCATTTACGCGTCGTATAAAATCTGGAATACTCTCACTACAGCCTGACTGTTCATGAGATGGGTTTACCCACGTTTCCACTACTTGCATCCAGTGTCCTCGTTTCTGAAAACAGTGACTACAAGACTGTTCCCAGTGGATTCTTAACTCAAGCCCCTTCTTGCAATTAGCTGCTCACGTTGCCACTGGGCTACGAGTCGCACAAATGTTACCACTAGGTGAAAATTTAAAATGGCCGTAGTGTTTATCAATGATATAATTTTTAAATCCCGATCCTTTTCTTTGAACTATGATAGACCTATATTTCTAAAAGTAATATTATTTATATAAAATATAAATATTACAATTAAAATAATATAAAATAATATGTTATTTCTCCCACCTCAGCTCCTCACCTAGGGCTGTATAGCCCTTACTAGTCAGAAAGATAAAGGTGTTACATCAGTGGGGCCTCGTGTATGCCACTAACATCTCACCGACAGATGATGAGCGGAGGAGAGGGACTTTTAGGGGGTAACTGCCGAGCATTGACGTGTCGTATTGCGGATAACCCGCAAAACTCCTACAAGGCAGCCTGAGTATCGATGTGAGACGGTTCTACCCCTCATTGTCTTTTTATCGTCTTCAAGTCTACTCGTTTCTTGTAGTTCTCGTCTGTAGTGACTACAATACTGTCACCAGCTGATTTCTAACTCCAGCCTTCTGTGCGCACGTTAATACTGGAACCACGAGTCAGGCGAATGTTATATATTTGTTAACATGCAAAATGGTCTTAATTTGTACCAATGATGATTACATCATTGGTACAAAATGAAAGACCATTTTAAATGTTATCAAGCTTATTATTTATCAAGTTCCGAACTCTTTTTGACTTATGAGACCTATATTCCAGTTGTTGTTATTAATCCCTTTGGTGCAGGAAAGCCTATACCATGTCCAAAGGACCCCGTCGCAAGCGATGCCCATATGGCTAAGCGATAATATGCAGTTTCATTTTTAGCGAGGGGCCACAATGGCTGACTAAACCTAAAGACAACGATCAACGATCCTATTAAACCGACATATAATTTAAAAGTGGATCCTCGAACCACTACAAACATCCCTGACACCGCGGGGACTCGAACCCGAAACCTGTGGCACCGAGAGCCAAAGAGCTAGACACTGGGGCATTTAGCCCCTATTTTTCTAACAGGTATATAAAGATAAAAGGAAATATAAAATAATTACTAAATTAGTTTATTTGAAAATGATATTTCTAAATTCGTAAGAGTATATTAGTATATTATCTTGAATACTAACAAATGTGAAATACGTAAACACAGTTTATTAAACTTTTTTTATTCGTCAAAATATTGAAAAACCTGTTCGCTGAAAATAATTAACTTCCCAGATATGCTATTATATAATATATATGAAAATCATAAAGTGAATAAATATTTATACGCCATTCCTGATCAGAAATTTTAGTGGAGAACATAGAAACTTTTTCGGAAATTAAATTAAATTTATTTTACACCTGCTTCTTTTTTTCCCTTCCTATTAAAAAAATAAATAAATCGACATTTTATACGTTAAGAAATAATATAAAGCATAAAAATAATTTACAGGAAAATCTTAATAAATCACAAAAGATTTTTTAAGTAGGAGTTCCACTAATAATTCACTCTACTTCGAAATCGTAGAACAGGCAGTATTAAAAAGTATCTTACAAAAAAAAAAGTATGTTCTAATATTTTAACTATCATCTATTAAATTGTTTCTGATTATAGTATGAAAATGCTGGTAAAATAACTTGAGTTACGTGCATTAAAAATGTATTGCCATTACTTAACGAAAATGTATTTCCGTATACAATATAATGGTGCACGAAAATTGTTGAGAAAGATGATTTTTTATGTTCTCCTTTTAAGAATAAATATACTGAAGAATGTTTTGTAACAAGAATAAAAGCTGTCTGCGATTTAAAACTTATTTATTAAAGAACCGTTAATACATCTTTGTACAGATCTGATAAATCTTTGCTAGAATTTCCCTTTATATATGCAATTCCATATGTTTTGTAGTTATTTATCTTTTTACGATATTCATGAATTGTATTTTTAATAAAAGGATTTAATAAAAGTGTAAATGTGTATTTTATTATAAAAGTGATTTGAAAATTATATTTACGAGGAAAATACGTGACCAACAAGTAACAATAATAAAAAATAATCTACAATCAACCATTTAAAAGTGATTTAGTTACTTGGCATGTTATTCTTGAAAGCCACATTCTTAAACTGCAGAAGTTTGCCGGTTTGAAAAACTGTTTAGATCAGGCTTGTGCGAATATTAACGCAATTGTTAATTTAACTATGTTGTTAGGTTTATGTTGTTATGTTATGTTAACTATGTTTAACTATGCAATGTTAACTATGTTTAACTATGTAATGTTAACTATGTTTAACTAGCCACTAAAATTAGTAGTCAACACCAATTAACTGTAATTTTTGGCATTGGTATTCAACCCGACGTAAGATTGCCGCAAGAGTATAGCATTTATATAAACTGCATATAACTGTTATAAAAACTGTACGTAGCTGTTAAAAAAAAAACTGTATATAACTGTCATAAAAACTGTATATGGCTATTATAAAAACTGTATATATTGTTATAAAAACTGTATATAGCTGTTTAAAAGCGATTTAATTAATTGGTCGATTTATCATGTCATTATTTGCCGCATTTTTAAATTACAGCAGTTTTGTTGATTTGCAACTGTTTTGATTAAGCTAATGCAAATATTAAAGTAATCGTTAATTTAATTACGTTGACGAAAAAATTAATGGTCAGTTCCAATTAACTGTAATTTTTAGCATTGATATTAAACCCCGGCATAAGATAACTTTTAGAGTTGCGCGAATTTTAACATCGGTTTATTAATTCTTCTGATGGCATGAATTTGTTATCAGCAGTTGAAATCAGCAATTATTAACACTTGATAGAAAGTGTTTGACATTAGCAGTTGATTTCAGCGCCTATTAAGAAATCGAACTCTTACATTAATTAATATACAACATACGTAAAAATGCATCATTAAAGTATTCAATAATTAAATTTAAAAATACAGCTCTTATAATTATTAATATTTAAAATATTCAAAAGAAAGACTTTCTAACTGTATATAATATTTTTAGTTACAATTACATTACACACGTATATTTTATAATAAAAAAAAACTTGTAGCTTATATTTATTAGGAAAATACGTGGACCAACAAGTACGTGAAAAAAGACAATAATTATAAAATAATCTAGAATTTTTACATCGTGTGATAAGAAAAATAAAAGACATAAAATTATTTTGGATAGAATGATAAAACAACGAATAACTGATCAAAATGAACGAATGATAAACTATATATATTTATGTAGCATATATACCTATACTACATATATATAGTTATATCATTAGTTTATCGTTCGTTATACAACATATATATAATTATATCAGTTTATCATTATACTACATATATATATCTTTGTTTTATACCGATATGTTTTCGTATATATCTTTTTCTTTACATTATATCTTTATATAAAATGATAAAATAACAGGAAAAAAATACTTCTTCCACAATAAATTCGCTCAATGTCAGGAACAAAATTTGACATGAAACATCTCTAAATTTTCAACCCCCTGATTCTAAACTCACGACACGTTTCATTAGGGATGATACTTCAATGTTCGAATCGTCCCTGATCTCTGTCACCGGGATTCCTTTCCAAGAAAGGAGAACTGGCTGCCTTTAGCCCCACACATAAAAGGAGACCCAAAATGCCCACAGGATTCTATTTCTAGTGCATGGATATTTGGAGTGTTTCCGAATGCACTTTGAACCATAGGTCCCAGTCTAATAGGATTATAGTGCGTTGTGGGGGTAGTGTTATACGCATCCGTAGCATATCTTCAAGCTACACGTCTAGTCTCCCCCGGTAGTGATAAGTGAACAACAGCAGTGCATGCCTTGCTTTGTGGTACAGAAGATTAACCGTCTCTTTATTGCCAGCTGCATTAGAACAACAGTATGTTAAAAAGATAATTATAATTATAACAAAATAATCTAGAATATCAACATAGTGTCATAAGAAAAATAAAAGAAATAAAATATTTTGGATAGAATGATAAAACGATGTATAATCGATCAAAATGAATGAATGATAAACTATCCTTCCATATATACTTTTTCCTTTACATCATGTCTTTATAAAAATAATAAAATGACAGTAAAAATACTTCTTCCCCTATAAGTCCGATCTCAATGTCAGAAACAAAAATTGGACACGAAACATTTCTCTCAATTTTTTAACCCCTGATTCTAAACTCAAGACACGTTCCATTAGGGATGATACTTCCACGTTCGAATCGTCCCTGATTGACCCATTCCTTTCCAAGAAAGGAGAACTGGCTGCCTTTTTAGACACACAAACAGAACGAGACGCAAAATGCACACAAGATTTTATTTCTACTCGCTCACGAATTCTGCTCCACGTGTCGGGAGTCCAAATTCCCGTCCCACATCGGCTTCCTCACTTGAGTGCGTTTTTTGAACACCGGTTTGAACCGTCTGGTCCGGACGACATGGAACAGAATGGATGCTCGTTCTGGATTCAGGACATACTGGTGTGTCATTGTATCAGGACATAGTTAGAAGAAATAAAACTGCGTAATAGTAAGTGATTTCATTATTCCGAACTTTTGATGTTGTCGTTGTTCTAATGCAGCTGACAATACAGACAGTTAATCTTTTATGTCACAAGCAAGGGGCTGCACCGCTGTTACTCATTTAGCACTACCTAGGGGGCGCGTAGCTTGAAGACAGGATACATACGTGAATAACACTACCCCCACAGCGCTCTACGTTCCTAATAGGACCTATAATTTAAAGTGGATTCCGAACCATTGCACAGCCGGTATTCGAACCGATACCTGTAGTACCGACTACCACAGCGCTAGGCCCTAGAACATTTGATGTAGATTATTTTGTACATAAAAACTGTTTTCTATACATGTTATAGTAACTGTATATAACTGCGTAAAAGCGATTTAGTTAATTGGCCGATTATGTCATGTAACTCTTTGAGTGCCGCATTTGAATCTGAAGCAGTTTTTGCCGGTTTGAAATTGTTTTTTTTTTAATAGGCTTGTGCAAATAGTAACATCATTATTAATTTAACTACGTTTGACAACTATTAGCGGTCAACTCCAATTAATTATAACTTTTATCATTGGTACTCAACCTCAACGTAAAATGATCCTAAGAGTTGCAAGAATTTGCCATGGATGTTTGTAGTGGATCGGAATTCACCTTAAACCTTAGGTCCCGGACTAGTATGACTGTAGAGCTTAGTGAGGGTAGTATGACTCGCATCCGAAACATATCTTCAAGCTGCGTGCCCTCCGGGCAATATTTAATAAGAAACAAAGGTGCAGCCATTGCAATGGAATAAAGATTGACTGTCTATGTATTGCCAGCTGCATTAGAATCACAGTATGATAAAAACGACAATAATAATGAAATAATCTAGAATTTCAACATCGTGTCATAAGAAAAATAAAAACATACAAATGTTTTGGATAGAATAAAAACGTATAACTGAACGAATGATAAACTAAGCTTTCATATAAACCTTTCCCTTCACATTGTGTCTTTTAAAAAATGATAAAATGACAGTAAAAAAAAATACTTTTTCGGTCTCAGTGTCAGAAACAAAAATTTGACACGAAACATGTCTCTAAATTTTCAACCCCCCTGATTCTAAACTCAGGACACGTTCCATTAGGGAGGATGCTTCCACGTTCGAATCGTCCGTGATTCACCGATTCCTTTCGAGAAAGGAGAACTGGCCCCCAAATAGAACGAGACGCAAAATGCACACAAGATTTTATTTCTACTGATCGCGAATTTTGCCACCACGTGTCGGGAGTCCAAATTCCCGTACCACATCGGCTTCTTGAACGCCGGTTTGGACTATCTGTCCAGACGACATGGAATGAAAAAGAGGCCCGTTTTGGATTCAGGACACACTGGTGTATCATTGGCTCAGGACAAAGTTGTATGAGGGTGAAACTATAGTAATAGCAAGAGAGTTTTTATTCTGAACGTTTGATCTAGAATATATTTCGTATCCCCATTTTAAATTGCAGAAGATTTGCAACTTTTTCGATTAGTCTTGTGCAAATATTAACGTAATTGTTAATTTAATTACATTGTTGGCGAAAATTAGCTGTCAACTCCAATTAACTGTTACTTTTAGCACTGGAACGGATTTTTTACCCCAAGTCGATTCCAACACTTCAGTGTGGTACCGAAAGCACTGAATGTGCCAGCCCACACTGCATTGATTCTTCGTAACTGTTTCGCCAAAAATGAAACACATATCGTTCCCCAACTACCGTATTCACACCGATTTCTGGCTATTTTCTAAACTCAAAAGACCACTCCGTTGACCTTGTTTTGAGTCGATGGAAGCTATGAAGTCCCTCCCTGCCAATGACTTTTTAACATGCACTGAGAATTGGAAAAAAAAAGTTGGCATAAGTGCATTGTGTCCGGGGGGATTACTTTGAAGGCGATGAAATAAATTTGGAAGAATAAAGAAAAATAAATTTGGGTGGTTTTGAAAAAAATAATTGGTCTGACTTTTCGGGCACAAGAGTAATCGTTAATTTAATTACGTTGACGAAAATTAGCGGTCAACTAAAATCAACTATAATTTTTAGCATTGGTACTCAACCCCGACGCAAGATGGCGCGATTTTTAACGCTGGCTTAATTAACTTTTGGGGGCCTCATGACCGAGTGATTAACTTTCTGGCGCTCTTTTGCCACAAGTTTCGGGTTCGTGTTCCGGCTTTTACCATGGATGTTTGTAGTGGATCCAAATCCACTTTAAACCTTAGGTAGTGCGTTGTGGGGTAGTGTAGCATATCTTCAAGCTGCATTCGAAATCCGGGTAGTATTAAGTTTGTAACAGAGGTGCAGCCATTGCTTATGGGAAAAAGATGAATTGTATCCGTATTGCTAGCTGCATTATAACAACAGTATGTTAAAGCAGACAATAATAATAAAATAATCTAGAATTTCAACATCGTGTGATAAGAAAAATAAGATACTAGAAATGAAAATGTAATTAATATTTAAAATATTCAAAAGAAAGTTTTTTTATATTTATAAATAATATTTTTAATTATAATTCCATTATTCACGAATATCTTATAATAAAAACGGGACTTGCAACTTATATTTATTAAGAAACTACGTGGACCAACAAGTATGTTAAAAAAAAAAAAAGAAAGAATTATAAAATAAATTCAGAATTTCTACATCGTGTGATAAAAAAGTAAAAGACATAAAATTATTTTGATAGAATGATAATACCAACGTATAACTGATCAGAAGAACGAATTATAGAGTATCATTTCATATACCTTTTCCTTTTTACATTATGTCTTTATAAGATGATAAAATAACAATAAAAAAAAAAGCTTCCTGTAAACTGATCTCAATGTCAGAACAAAAATTTGACATGAAACATTTCTCTAAATTTTGAACCCCTGATTCTAAATTCAGGACACGTTCCATTAGGGATGATACTTCCACGTTCGAATCTTCCCTGATTTCACCGATTCCTTTCCAAGAAAGGAGAACTGGCCCCGCAAATAGAACGAGGGCGCAAAATGCACACAAGATTTCATTTCTACTTGCTCACGAATTCTGCGTCCACGTGTCGGGAGTCCGAATTCCCGTCTAATATCGGCTTCCTCACTTGAGTGCATCTCTTGAACACCGGTTTGAACTATCCGTCCGGACGACACGACATAGAAAAGAGGATCGTTCTGGATTCAGGACATACCGGTGTATCACTTGCGCAGGACAAAATTGCATGTAGGTGAAACCGCAGTAATAGTAAGGGATTTTTATTCCGAACTTTTGATCTAGAATATGTTTGTGCATAGATCAACTGTTAAAAACGATTTAGTTAATTGGCCGATTATGTCATGACATTCTTTGAACGCCACGCTTTAACTGCAGCAGTTTTGCCAATTTGCAACTGTTTTTGACCAGGCTTGTGCAAATATTAACGAAATCTTTAATTTAATTACGTTGGCGAAAATTAGCAGTGAATTCAAATTAACTGTAACTTTTAACATTGGTAAGACGCAAAGTTATAGCATCAACCTTGACTTAAGATGGTTTCAGGATTTGTGTGAATTTTAACGCCGACTTATTCTACTCTTCGATAGCAAAGTCGGTTAGCTATTAATAGTGCTTCACAATCTCGAAGCTAAGTGGTGTTAGGAATAGCGCTGATTTTAACGCAAGTCAATTCAACTCTTCAAATAGCAAAAAGATGTAGATTAAGTTGATTTTAAGCATATTAAAAAAATTCAAATTTTTCGACATGGTTGCTTTGTCACTCTACGGTCATTTTGTAGTAGTTACAGTTTAACGTATATTCCGGAACCATTAACAATACCATGCCACTCCATGCCATCACCAATTCAAACCTGAATTATTGTTACTAAAGTCCAGAGAGCGCTAACTGGCTATTTTTCACATTCCTATAGATGTCAGTGAATATTTTTGAATGAAATAGCAAAAAAAATAAATAAATAAAAATTAATTTTTTTTAAAAATAAATGTTTAAAAATATGGTAGGTTGCAATGACATCATATATAATACGTAATAGACACTTTTTTCTCAGTTCTAATTCATCAATTTTCTTAAATTTTTTATTAACAAAACTCATTAAATTAAATCGTGTTGATTTAACTCGAGCAATAATGGATCACCTCTGTTTGTAATATATCAAGAAATATTAGGCAAAATAAATTTCCTTCTAAAAGAGAGTTATTCTTAAACCTAGATTATATTTTATCGATCGATCCATAAATCGTTTTTTAAGCATAAATTTATGATGGCGTTCTTTTCAGAAATGCATTTGCGAAAAGTTACTAATATTTAAGTATAAAAAAAAAAGTACATATTCAAAAAACTGCATTTATTTTTAACGAATTTCTGTAATCTTTTATTAATAAATATTTTATTTTTATTTTATTAACCAACATATTCATTGGAATTAAAACTTTCTAAAAACAAATCTTTTATAAAAATTCATGTCTTTTAATACACAGTTTTTATAAAGAGATAAAACCAAAATTCGCTTTTAAATTACTTTTGTGTTGTATATTGAATTAGGGTTTAATAGTCGAGTGACTAGCCCTCGGTACCAAGGTTTCGGGTTCAAGTCTCGGTTTGTAGTGGTTCGAAATCCACTTAAAATCGTAGGTCTCGGACTAATATAATGTAGAGTTTTTGGGAGAGTAGGGGGACCCACCATAGGGCTGTTGCGCCAATAATAATTATGGTGGTGATGACGATATTGAATTATAAATTTTTTTCTGCAGATGAAATACAGAAAATATGACAGAAGAACACATTTCCCTTGGTAGGTCTTCCGATAAATATATTTTATGCTAGAATTGAAGTTAATGTGATTAGTTTAATAGTATTCATGTGCATAATATGTACATACATTTAAAAATTAAGGAATGTTAAGTGTATCTGTTAAATTAACTAACTGCTACATTAACATTAACGGTTAAAATAAAAATTAACAGCTTTGCCCATATCTAGTTTTAATAGAAATCGAAAGGGCATGCGGCTTCATTTGCTAGTTTTCAGAGAAGCAGAATTTTTTTGTTCGGCCTGGTGACGGTATTTGGTGTGCATCAGAAAATTTGCATTCATTCCAGAGATGATGAAAGTTTACTCGTCCGAGGAGATATATGAATGAAGTGGTATATGGGGATGGGAAGCAACAAGGACTATAATCCCCTAATCACTATATATATATATGAACAGTTATAGTTTTCCTTATTTTTAATATGTCACTCTCCACAACGCTCTACGATCGTGTTAGAACGGGACCTACGGTTTAAAGTGGATTCCGAACCACTACAAACATCCATGGCACCGCCGGGACTCGAACCCGAAACCTGTGGTACCGAGCGCCAGAGCGCTAGCCACTCGGCCATTCCGGCCCCTCCGAGGAGATAAAAAAGACCTGCTTTTAGAATAAACAATAAGCACAAACTAAAGTCTGAACAAAATTTTTCAAATCTCAACGTGGTTTTAGGCTTGACTCCAGAATTAGATTACATCAGTTTTGTTTATAATTGTTCTTAAATTGAATTATGCATAACAAATAAGACAATTAAAATAATGAGAATAGTTGGAAACACATTTCGACCAATTTTTATGTATTATTTATTTTAATGAATTCTGATTTTATGTAATTATGTATGCATGTATTATTTTACTTACAAATTTTTGCTTCCTATCTCTTTTTCTCTCTGCATTTCCTGATTATCTTACTACTCATATAGTGGCGTTTCTGAAAGAGATAGAAGCTAAAATAAGAAATTATTTGTTTTTAACATGATAAATTGTAATTATCTCAGGTATGGAAAAAAGATGTACAGAATAAATGCCAAAGGAATAATGTAATAATATCATTTTTTAATCTGGAACTTCATAACATTAAACATGTTTTATAAGTATAAGGCTCCACTGAACGAAAGCGCAACACTAAAATAAAAACAGCACTTTTTTTCATATACACATATTATGTAAATTTCCTTTACTAATAAAAAAAAAAAATTGCTTGTAAAATTTTTCATTAATAAACTTAATTTTTTTGTTGTCATTGATCATTTTATAATTGTTGAAAACGAAAAACAAGTATTAATAATATAATAATAGTGTCTTTGATTACGAATTGCTACTGTAATTATTCTTATTCAATGAATAAACAAGAATAATTATAATTATTTTTACTTGTAATAATAATTAATATTCTTCTAAATTATTATTATTAAAACAAGAATATAATTATTATTATTATTCTTGTTTTAATAATTTATTATTATTACAAAAAAATATTAATTCTTGTTTTAACAATAATAATAATAATTGCAAGAATAATATTAATTTTTCTAGTTTGAACAATAACAATAATAATTACAAGTATAATATTAATTAATCTAGTTTGAATAAGAAATAATTACAAGAATAATATTAATTATTCTTATCTTAATAATAACAATAATAATAATAATAATAATAATTACAAGAATTATATTAATTATTCTAGTTTGAATAAGAATAATTACAAAAATATTAATTATACTTGTTTTAATAATAATAATAATAATAATTATTATTATTATTATTATTCTTGTTTTAAAATAATGTTAACAAGAATAATGTTAATTATTCTAATTTAAACAAGAATATTAATTATTATAACAAATAAAAATTAGAATTATTGTTTTTTGCTCATTACACAAGAATAATTATAGCAGCAATTCATAATGCTGCCAAAAAAACACTGTTATTGTACTATTAATAAAACTTTCATCATATCTTGCTTATTTTTTTATTTATTTTCTTCGTTTATTTATTTTTTTAATTTTTAATTTTATTTTTGTTATTTTTAATTTTCTTCAGGATTTGTTTATTATTATTTTAAGTCAATTTACTATCCGTAGTTGCATTTTCAGTTTATGAGGCTTAGGTGGTTTTTTTCAGCTTACAGCTTTAACCAACACTAAAGAAAATGATAAATAACTGCTCGCGTCTTTATGTACTTCGTTTAACAGTTTAAACTTTTAACTCTGTGAAATAATATTATTTTAAATCTGAAACATTTTAACATAAAATATGTTTTATATATGTTTCCACTGTATAAAAGCGCAACACTAAAATAAGAACAACATTTTTTCATGTTTACATATTTTGCAAATATCTTTTAAAAGCGAAAAAAAAAAATGTATTACTTGGCAATTTTTCTTTAATAAACTTAACTACCTTGTCAAACTTTTTTTGTTACTGCTATATTACACATCGATTATTTTATAATTATTCTATTTTTAACAATAATAATAATAATTACAATAATAATAATAATTATTTCATTTTAAACAATAATAATAATCATTACAAGAATTATATTAATTATTCTAGTTTTAACAGGAATAATAATGATTACACGAAGTATATTAATTATTCTAGTTTGAACAATAATAATAATAATTACAAGGATTATATTCATTATTCTAGTTTGAACAATAATAATAATAATTACAAGGATTATATTCATTATTCTAGTTTGAACAATAATAATAATTAATTACAAGGATTATATTCATTATTCTAGTTTGAACAATAATAATAATTAAGGATTATATTCATTATTCTAGTTTGAACAATAATAATAATAATTACAAGGATTATATTCATTATTCTAGTTTGAACAATAATAATAATAATTACAAGGATTTTTGTTCATTATTCTAGTTTGAACAATAATAATAATAATTACAAGGATTATATTACCTATTCTAGATTGAACAAGAATAATAATAACAAATATTATTATTTATTCTTGTTTTAGCAAGAATAATATTAATTTATCTTGTTTTAATAATAATAATTACAATAATATTAATTTGTCTTCTTTTAATAATAATAATAATAATTACAATAATATTAATTGTTCTTGTTTTGGAATAATATTAACAAAAATAATGTAAATTATTCCAGTTTTAACAAGAATATTAAATATTATTAAGAATAATTATAGTTATTGTTTTTTAAACAACAATTATTATAGCAGCAATTCATAATGCTGCCAAGAAACATTGTTATTATACTATTAATAAAAGCTCCTCACCCTAACTTGTTTCTTTTATTTCTATTTTCCTGTTTTATTTATTATTTATTTTATTTTTTTTATTTTTTAATTCGTTTTAGCCGGATTTGTTTATTTAATATCCACATTCGCATTTAAGGCTTATGAGGTTGTTCTCTTTCAGTTTTTATGCTTTAACCAACACTAAAGAAACTGATAAATAACTGCTCGCGCCTCAATGTACTCCGCTTAACCGCTTAAACTTTTAACTCTGCGCATTGTTCTCTTGGGTTTAAAGGCTTCTGTAGATAATATTTATGATGCGGAAAATATCACCAGAAATCGGGTACTTTATTCTAAAAAAGTTTCTTTTTTTGAATAAACCGAAAACTCGAGATGAAATCTCCGGAATATTTATTTAAGTAATAATAGTAGAATGTTCAAAAAGGTTACTTCTACGATACTTTATTATTTCATTTTTTTCAAATTTTTTACATGCATTTATGGAAAGGATTAGAATTTGAATTTCACATAATAAATAAAAAAATAACTTAAAATGTTATACATGAAATGTTTTTGATGCTTTTGCATTATATGTAGGATTTAGATATTTTTCTATATAAAATGTATTTCTAAATGAATTAACTGTGAGGAGTTTGTGGAAGTTACTGTAGGAAAGATGTGACTGTAATGTCTCGGCCTATACTATACCTATATCGGCTTCTAGAAAAGCGTCACTGTCAGGTTTTTGGAAACACTATAATTTTTATTTACAAGCATTATATAGATATACACAGAACTCCATTTACAATGAAAGGAAAATTAAGGATATAAATTAAATACACAAGTGCAGTTCACTCCAAGTTCAAAAGACTGTCAAAAATATCGAGCCTAAGACGAATCTCGACACCTGGTCTGCGACAACCCTCAATTATCATACGGCGTGATACACGAAACCACAAGAGGCTCACTTTGTAAACAGGCAGAATATCTGGCCTATCCAGTCACTTCATAGGATAAAAGAAAATGAACACTTCTGGTTGACTAGTCACAGAACTCTTTCCCTTTTTAAAAAAAAATTAAGACAATCCATCTAGAGGGGGAGAGTCAGCGGCAGTCACTCACTTCTCATTTGTAGACATTTCTCAGCTCGTGGTCTATCACCCAACATGACGGAACAACTCATAATATATCATATTCAATTTGCAGGTGTTTCGACTTGTCAAAGTCACATAGACATTCGCTAATTTCCTCATTATACATGATATCTGTCGTCAGAATTAGTACAAAACATTGATTGCATGTCATATAACTATAAACAGTCAAGGTCGCTGCTGTGAAATGTGAGTGGTGCGTTAATTATACATTTGTCAAATAGCATAATAATTTCTTAAATTTCTTGGGCTACAAGGAAATTGTTGGGACCAAAACTCTTCGGATAAAAAAAAATGGTTTTGAGTTAAAAAAAAATAAGACATCACAAGTTATACCATATATATTTCCCCCTCAGAATCGGTTCAAAATCGAATTTAAAAGTTTATCTTAAATTTAAAACAAGAGCGAATTGTTATGGTATTTGTAACGTCTCGGATCATACTAGACCAGTTAGATAACGGCTTCAAGAAGGGGGTTACTTTCAGGATCGTAGGGACAATTTAATTTTCATTTCCAAGCATTGTACTACTGTGCCAAAAAAAGACCAATTTTTTTTTTTCGAAACTCTTTTATTTATTCTTCCAAATGTATTTCATTGCCTTCAAAGTAATATCTTCCGGACACAATGCACTTATGTCAACTTTTTGTCCAATCCTCAATCCGCCGATTCACGTTGAATCTCTTCAATCTATATGAAACAGTGTTCCCGGAGTGGTCTTTTGAGTTTAGAGAATTGCCAGAAGTTCGTACGGTGTGAATACGGTGGTTTTGGAACGATATGGGTCTCATTTTTGGCGAAAGTTTCGCTCGGTTTGAGCTGGTTTAATTTTTAAACGAAGAATCAGTGTGAGTCAACGCATTCAGTGTTTTCGGTACCAATCGTGATTTGACGCGTTTAATGCTCAAATTGGAATTGAGCGATCATCAAAGCAAGGTCTCTAATAGTAAATCGAAATTTTGCAAGCACCAAACTTTGAATTTTTGGAAGTGAGCTTCGTCGGTATAGGTTGATGGTCGACCACAGAGTTCTTCATCTTCAACGCGTTCTCTGCCTTCTTTGGAGTGTTTATACCACTTGTAAACATTTATTTCCGATATAGGAATGCTCACCGAATGCCTTCTACAACATTCTATACATTTCAGCAAAAACAAAATTTAATTCAAGTTCTTTGCTCAATTCATTCAGACATTTCAAAAAATCGCAGGAATCAGTTTTAGCGTCTCACAAAGCCAAGCGTAACTCAAACACTAATGACGACAAATTTCACACAGATATCAAGGACAATCCCACCAACCTAAAAAAAATAAAGAAAATTGAAATTCCATAAACCTCGGTAATTTTAAATTGAAAATAGGTCTTACCGTTTGGACGGCAGTAGTATATATTTCCCTCTCTCAATCGGTTAGACTAAAGTTCTTACATATCAAGATTATTGTATAATAAAATAATTTTTTTAACCTACCCCTAAAATCAAATTTAAGAGTTTATCTAAGACTTAAAACAAGCACTAAATTGTTTTCTCCGAAAATTTAATTCAGTCCTTTCTTGCCAGACCACTTCCACTTCGGAACCAACCAGAAAGATGCATCTACGTGACCAAATTGGTTCTGATAGTGTAAATATTTATTATCACTCAGCAAACTACCCTATCGATATCCGATTCCACCGCGAAACATATTGATATATCGATTTTTACCCTGCATCGATTCAGTTAACACTCGGAATTGAAAACGACGACAAATTTTTTTATTAATTCAGAAAGAAAAGAAAAGAAAATGGAGGTTAGTTCTGAGATAATAGAAAATTGTGTTCTATTTTTTTTTGTCGATATTTTTTCCCCCTTTTCTTTCAACCAATGACCTTTCTTCTTCCAAACCCACCAATCAGTGGCTTTCTTCCTTACTTGATAGTTGCTTGAAGTGAATTTATATGGAAATAATATGCAATATTTGCTTTGAATAATGCAACGAAATGCGGATGCATAATCCAGGCATGGTAGTTTTAGAAGATTCGACGCCATTTTTTTCGTATTAAATAGGCGAAAAAGTTTTTCTGACTGATTTTTGTTTTTTTTATTTTTATGCATGGCATCTTTTCGTGTTTTCATTAACTCGGGTTTTTGAATACATTTGAGACTTAATTTATTCATTGATGTATTTGAAGTAAATGATACGAATAAAAGTAAAAAATAAAAAAAAAAAAATGCTAGAATAAAATCTCAAAGTTATTAAAAATACCTAAAAGTTTTTTTTTCCCCGAATGTTAAATTTATAACTAAGGTCAGCATTGATTTAAATACTCTAATGTATTGAATAAATAGAGAATGCAAATGCAAAATAAAAATAGAAGAATAAAAATTTATTTAAAATCATTATATCTACAGATAACTGCATATTTGAGTACAAGTTAGTTTTAATTTAATTCGTGTTAATGATTTCGTAACAAGATATTCATTTATGTCATCAAATCGAAAAAAGAAAGATTCTTTAAATAAAAGTTAAGGTTTTTAGAGTAAAATTTTAGTATACAATTGCATTTTAAAATAACACATATACTCAGCTAGTTCAAAGCAATTAATATTATTTTTATTAAAATAATTATGATAAAGACCGAATATATTGTTATTGATTTATTCTTATAAATATCTTAGCATTTAGTAATTTTAATTAGTTAATAACTTTAGCACCTAATTGTTATTTATTTTTTACTGGAATAATTTTTTTAACATGCATCACTCATGGGCTAAAATAGTAGGTGCGTGAAGTTAATGTAGAATGTTAGATTTTATTGATGGTATAAACTATCAATAATAGCAGCAGTAGTATAAATTACTGCTGCTAACTACTTTTGAAAATTAAGCAAAAACAAGGATCATTGTTACAGAGTGTAGTGTTCTCAGCATCTCCAACCTTTTGTTTCAAATGAAATTTTTGCGTCTGATGGCCAATTGGCTATCGCTCTGGCCGTTGGTACCACGGTTTCACCTTCAAATCTGGTGGTGGCATGGATGTTTGGGAGTGGTTCGGAATCCACGTTAAACTGTAGGAGTTCTGTTAAACTGTAGGTTTCGGTCTAATTAGCCTAAACTGTGCAAAAAATGGCCGTAGAGTGACAAACCAAACCATGTATTGTTCTTCGTCCAGATAACACTATTTCGTGTTGAAAAACCGAAATTAGTGTTACCCATCATAACAACTTCCTGCACTACAGATCAATGTGGGTCAAGACCGTCCTTCTACTGGCAGATTTCGAGACAGGAGATGTTGTCTTTTTACAGGGTAGAGATGTCAACCTTACATCCAAAGCTTTTATGTCATATTAGACCGTGACCTGTGGTTTAAAGTGGATTCCGAAGCACTACAAACATAAATGGCCCCGCCGGGCTCGTATGTGTAACCTGTGACACCCAGCGCAACAGCGCTAGTCATTCGGCCATCAGGCCCGTTACCCATTATAAAGCGAACTAAAAATTTAAAAGCTTCATGCAGCACCTTGACAATATTCATTACAGAGGAAGAAATAATATTAATAATATAAAGTTAGACTTTATAAAAAAAGACATCAGTTTCATTCAAAAGTAATAATAATAATAAATAACTACCACGAGATAGTTAGGTTTTTGATTTTCCTACTAAATACTACCACGCTTAGAATAAGCATTTATTCCAATTTGGCCATCGTCCAAGTTATTTAAGAGCACATTATTTAATGTTTTATACTATGTTATATTTATAAGGAATACTTATTTTTATAACCGTGAAATATTATTTCTTTATAAAATAAAATACATTGTTACTTTAAAATAAATTGTTACATTAAAATAAAATACATACACTGAATAAAATTTAATTCAAATTGCTTCTTTCTTTTTTCACTATGGTTAAAATATTCAAATTTATATCAGAATTTAAGTTTTCATGATTTTACATTCATCTCACAAACACAAAATCTCCTGTGTCTTTGCTTGATAAATATGAGAGATAATGATAATGTCCTTTATGTAGACTCAGAAGAACTTTCTTTTGAAAGTAGAGGAAAATTAGATTTTCCATATTGAAACCCAGGGGTATTTCTAAATTATGGTTGCAAAATGCAGTTGCATCATTTATGGCTGGCTGTCGTCTTGTTTCTACAGATTTCACAATAATATATTTCTCACTTGATCTAATTTAGACATCAATTTTATTATAAAATAATTGATAAAATTGCTGAAATCTTAATTTTCTCTATTCTAAGTTCTTAATTTTCCTCAAAATGTTGAAAACGCGTTAAGTGTAAAACTGTATACCTAAATATTTTATATTAGTGTAATGTCTCTGCCTATATTAGACCTATAACAATAAAAAAGAGGGCCACTTTCAGATTCATGGCAACACTTTAATTTTTATTTACAAGCAGTATATACATATATGCAGAACTCTATTTATAAAAAATGAATATTAATGATAATTTGATTCACAAATATAGTTCACTCAAGAATGGAGATTTTCAGATTTCCTGAGTCTACGACAAATCTAATGCACTGGTCTGCGTCAGATCTTAATTATCATGCGGCGTGATACACGAAACCACAAAAGGACCTACTTTGTAAACAGGCAGTATCTTCGGTCTCTTCAGTCAATTCAAAGGAAAAAAAAGAAAAAAAACAACACTTCTAATCGACTAGTCGTAGTACTCTCTCCTTCTTCACACAAAAAGAACTCCTTTTAAAAAGACAATCCGTCAAGAGAGGGGGATCAGATTCCCTTAATTCTCCTTGCAGTAGACATTTCTCAGCTCGTGGTCTTATCGCCAATCACGGTGCAACAACTCATGGTGTAGTCCATATTCCATCTGTAATAATTTCGACCTGTGAAAGTCTCACAGACATTCGCTAATTTTCTGAGTCTCATTATGCATGATAACGAATATCTGCTGTCAGATTTGAGTGACAGGTTGTTCTCATTAATACAAAACACTGATTGCATGTAATAAAACAATCCCGTCAAGCTCGCTGCTATACAATTTGAGTGATGCTTTCATTATATATTTTCAAATAGCTTAATAATAAATTTCTAGGGAATGAAGTACCAAAACTCTTCGCGTGAGGAAAAAAAAATGCTACAAGTCATACCCAATTATTTTTGACAAAAACTGTTCTAAAACTGGTATTGTTGGGATACAAATACTTCCATATTGTAATATGGCGGATAAAAAAAAATGTTTTGAGTTAAATTTAAAATAAACCATCCTTTCAAAATTAACAGAATAATCTTAGTATTTATATTTCCCCCTCTGAATCGGTTAGACTAATTTTCTTTATATGTCAAAATAATTTGATAGTAAAAGAATTCTTTAAAAACATCTAAAATCACATTTAAGTGTTTATCAAAAGTTTAAAACAAGCACGAATTGTTATCTCCGAAACGTTAATTCAGTCCTTCCTTGTCAGAAGACCATTTCCACTTGAACCAATCAGAAAGATGCATCTACGTGACCAAATTGGATTCCTGATAGCGTAAATATTTATTATCACTCAGCGAACTACCCTATCGATATCCGATTCTACCGCGAAACATATTGATATATCGATTTTTTTACCCTGCATCGATTCAGTTAACACTCGGAATTGAAAACGACGACAAATCTTTTATTAATTCAAAAAGAAAAGAAAAGAAAATGAAGGTTAGTTCTGAGATAATAGAAAATTGTGTTCTATTTTTTTTTGTCGTTATTTTCTTCCCTTTCTTTCAACCAATGACCTTTCTTCGTCCAAACCCACCAATCAGTGGCTTCCTTTTTACTTGATCGTTGCTTGAAGTGAATTTATATGGAAATAATATGCAATAGTTGCTTTGAATAATGCAACGAAATGCGAATGCATAATCCAGGCATGGTAGTTTTAGAAGATTCGACGCCATTTTTTTTCCTATTAAATAGGCGAAAAGTTTTCTGACTGATTTTGGTTATTTTTTATTTTTATGCATGACATCTTTTTCGTGTTTTCATTAACTCGGGTTTTTGAATACATTTGAGACTTAATTTATTCATTGATGCATTTGAAGTAAATGATACGAATAAAAATAAAAAAGAAATGATAGAATAAAATCTCAAAGTTATAAAGAATTCGAAATAGTTTTTTTTTCCGAATGTTAAATTTTTAACTAAGGTCAGGATAGATTTAAATATTGTAATGTAATGAATAAATAGAGTATTCAAATGAGAAATAAAAATAGAAGAGTAAAAAATTTATTTAAAGTCATTACAGTTACAGATCATTAAATATTCTGAGCATAAGTTAATTTTAATTTAATCATTTCGTAACAAAATATTCATTTATGTTATCAAATGGGGTTTTCATTAAAAGTAAAGGATTGTTAGAGTAGAATTTTAGTATTCAATTGGTCATTAAAATAATACATATGCTCAGCTAGTTCAAAGCAATCAATATTAATTTTTAATTAAAATATATTGTAAATTACTTATTAAATTATTAAAAAATATTTTTAATATTTAATTAAATTATTAATAATATACTGATAATATTTAATGAAATTATATTGTTTAATTAAATATTATTGCACATTCTTAATATATTGTTAGAAATTGCTTTGCATTTAGTAGATGGTCGTGTTTATTACAATTAGTTAATAGTTTTTGTACCAAATTGTTTAATTTTTTACTGGAATTATTTTTTAAAGCTAAATGAAGTAAGCGTTTGAAGATTAATATAGGATGTCAGATTTTACTGATGGTATAAAGCCATCAATAGTAGAAGCAGTAGTATAAACTACTGCTGCTAACTACTTCAAATTTGAGTAATGGTTTTATTATATATTTGTCAAATAACGTACATTTCTCTTTCTGAGAATGAAATACTAAAAATTTTCCCGTGAAAACAAATGCTACCCTGAGGAACAGCAAAACAGTTCAGTTTCATAGAAATCTGAAATATTCAACTAAAAAAATAGTGCTCTGATTGGTTAAATAAAATTTTTTCGAAATAATAAATTCCAATGCAACAACATTTTTTTTGTGCCTTTAAAAGTAAAAAAAAAAGAGGCAGTTTGAATTATGAAAGAGGATTTCTAAATTCGAAACCTATACTGACTTTCGAAGTAGTGCACCATTAATCATTGGATACTTACCATTACTGAACAATCCAGAGTGATTATGACCAGATTTTACTGAACTTCTCCCTTAGTTTAAGAGCATCCTGACACAACTTGGATCATAGAGGGCATACTATTGGCCTAAGGTCAGATAAAATTTGCGATGATTTCCTCCTATTTGTCCGGGCGTGAATTCCGTTGAATTAATCTATTGACCAAAATTATATGTTTTACAATATATATGTTTCGATATGTTTGAATAAAAAAATATTGTATGAAACGGATATAAATTAAATAAAATAATAAATTAATTTTTAAATAAATAATTAATTGAATAAAATAATTAAAAGGAACATTTTTTACAGACAATGCCATTTAAAAATTATTTGTTTTTAATGTTTTACAGCATTCTCAAATACATTAAACTGACGAAAATAAGTACAGTTTTAAATTCATAACATATATATGAATTATTATTATAACTGTAGACAACTCTAGTTGTATAGTTAGTTCAACCTCATCATTTACGCAACAGCACCATGATAGGCCCAGGCCTTCTGCCAAATAGCAGATTTTAAAACAGGAGTTGTCTTCTTTTTACGTCCATACTATCGAAATTAACAGAATAATTTTAATATATATATTTCTCTCTCTGAATCGGTTAGGACTAATTTTTACCTTACCTTTCAAGATAATTTGATCAAAATAAATTTAAAACAAGCACGAATTGTTATCGCCGACAAATGAATTCAGTCCTTCCTTGCCAGAAGACCATTTCCACTTGAACCAATCAGAAAGATGCATCTACGTGACCAAATTAGTTCCTGATAGCGTAAATATTTATTATCAGTCACCAAACTACCCTATCGATATCCGATTCCACCGCGAAACATATTGATATATCGATTTTTTTACCCTACATCGATTCAGTTAACACTCGGAATTGAAAACGACGACAAGTCTTTTATTAATTCAAAAAGAAAAGTAAATGGAGGTTAGTTCTGAGATAATAGAAAATTGTGTTCTATTTTTTTTGTCGTTATTTTTCTTCCCTTTCTTTCAACCAATGACCTTTCTTCTTCCAAACCCACCAATCAGTGGCTTACTTGATCGTTGCTTGAAGTGAATTTATATGGAAATAATATGCAATAGTTGCTTTGAATAATGCAACGAAATGCGAATGCATAATCCAGCCATGGTAGTTTTAGAATATTCGACGCCATTTTTTTCCCATTATATATGCGAAAAGTTTTCTTGACTG
The DNA here is from genome assembly GCA_021605095.1 of Caerostris extrusa. Classification (NCBI taxonomy): domain Eukaryota; kingdom Metazoa; phylum Arthropoda; class Arachnida; order Araneae; family Araneidae; genus Caerostris; species Caerostris extrusa. The sequence continues at coordinate 22,916 of BPLR01001744.1, forward strand.
ATTTTTGGTTATATTTTCTTTTATGCATGGCACCTTTTTCGTGTTTTCATTAACTCGGGTTTGAATACATTTGAGACTTAATTTATTCATTGATGTATTTGAAGTAAAATGATACGAATAAAAATAAAAAAAAAAATATTCTAGAATAAAATCTCAAAGTTATAAAGAATACGTAAATAGTTTTTTCTTTCGAATGTTAAATTTCTAACTAGGGTCAGAATTGATTTAAATTGTAATGTAATGAATAAATAGTGTATGCAAATGAGAAATAAAAATAGAAGAGTAAAAATTTATTTAAAATCATTACAGTAACAGATAATTAAATATTCTGCTTACAAGTTAGTTTCAATTTAATTCTTTTTTAATCATTTCGTAACAAGATATTCATTTATGTTATCAAATGGAAAAAAAGATTTTTTTCATTAAAAGTAAAGAATTTTTAGAGTAAAATTTTAGTATTCAATTGCTCATTAAAATAATACGTATTCTCAGCTGGTTCAAAGCAATCATTATTAATTTTTAATTAAAATATATTGTAAATTACTTATTAAATTATATTCTTAAATTTATTTAAAAAATATTTTAATATTTATTTAAATTATTTAAAATATATCTAATATTTAATTAAATTATATTGTTTAATTAAATATTATTGTACATTGTTAATAAATGTCTTTGCATTTAGTCGTTTGCATTAACAAGTTAATAGTTTTGCACCAAACTATTGTTTGATTTTTTTATCAGAATTATTTTTTTAACATACATCTCTCATGAGCTAAAATTAGTAGGTACATTCAGGTTAATGTAGACTGTTAAAATTTACTGATGGTATTGTAACGTCTCGACGTATACTAGACTTATAACGGCTTCAAGAAGAGGACCATTGTTAGGTTCAAGGGAACGCTTTCCTTTTTATTTACAAGCACTATATATATATATATATGTATATATACAAATATAGAACTTTGGATTATTATAATTTATTTTTTACAAAAATGAAAATTAAAGATTTAAATGTTATTCACATATTCACGATTAAATCAAAAAGTACAGTTCACTACCAGGTCAGAAATTTTACTCCATTTACAAAGAAATGAAAATTAAGGATATAAATTAGATACATAATATTAGTTCGTTCCAAGTTCGGAGATTTTTAGAGTTCTTGTGTCTACGTCGAATTTAAAAATACCTGGTCTGCGTCAGACCTTAATTGTTATCACATGGTAGTTTTTAGAAGATTCGACGCCATTTTTTTTTTTCTCCTATTAAATATGCGAAAAGTTTTTCTTACTGATTTTGGGTTATATTTTATTTTTATGCATGGCATCTTTTTCGTGTTTTCATTAACTCGGGGTTGAATACATTGACACTTAATTTATTCATTGATGTATTTGAAGTAAATGATACGAATGAAAATAAAGAAAAAAAAACGCTAGAATAAAAATGTCAAATTTTTAAGAATACGTAAATAACTTTTTCAAAAGTTAAATTTATAACTAAGGTCAGCATTGATTTAAATACTGTAATGTAATGAATAAATAGTGTATGCAAATACAGAAATAAATAAAGAAGAGTAAAAAATTAATTTAAAATCATTGCAGCTACAGATAACTCCATATGTGAGTACAATTTTTAGATTAATTTAAAACCTTTTAATCATTCCGTAAAATATATTCATTTATTATCAACTCGGAAAAAGATTCTAAGTAAAAGAAGAATTTTTTAGAGTAAAATTTTAGTATGCAATTGCATTTTTAAAATAACGCATTTGCTCAACTAGTTTAAAGGAATAATATGTTAATTCTTAATTAAAATAATCATGATAATCCTAGTATATTGTTTTTTTGTCTTTGAATTCAATAGTCATTTGTGTTTATTTCAATTAGTTTGGTTTGGTTTTTGTCGCTCTATGGACATTTTGTGCACACTTTGGTCTAATTTCATAGGGACCTAAGTTTAACGTATTTCAATTACTTAATAGTTTTCACATGGTTACTTCTTGATTTTTTTGAAGTGGAATTCTTTTTTAACATGCATCTCATCATGGGCTATAAAGATCGCCCGACATGGTTAATGTAGGATGTTAAGGTTTTTACTGATGGTATGATAGTAGCAACAGTAGTGTAAACTCAACTGAAAGTCTTCGTATCAAATATATGGCTCTTTCCAAAGTAATCCTCGTCCCTTGTTAGTGTTCACCGTCTGGTACGTCGATATTTCATTAATTTCAGTTAGTTAATAGCTTTTGCGACCTGATTTGTTATTTGACTTTTTTACTGGAATTATTTTTAACATACAGAATTTCATGGGCTAAATGTAGTAAGTTTACGTAGGTTCATGAGCTGTTAGATATTTTACTAATGGGATAAACACATCAATAGTAGCAGAAGTAGTATAAACTACTTCAAGTTCTTTGAAAATTAGGCAAAAACAAGAGTCATTGTTGCAAATAATCTCGCATTGGCAGGTTGATTTCTAGTAGAACTCATTGAATACATTGTGCGCACGTTATTTGCAATGGAACCTAAAAAGGCAAATCAGGACTGATTTTGCAATTGAATAACCCAACAATTTCCAGTTCCTTGCTAAGAGTGGTCGGTCAGCCTGCGTTAGATTTGTCACATGAGTCTTGACTATCACCAATCACCTGTATAGAATAGGACTAGCTGCTCTATATCTGCCCACTTTGTGCCTACTGTCGTGCCCATGACTGGAAGATACCTCATCATATACCCTACTGTTCTTGACTATATTCTTTTTGAATATACTGTCACTGTTTAGTTCGTTCTTTAATGTCGTATTTTGCTGCTCGTCGGCTAATGACCGAATGTCGCAAGACGGGAACTAGGATACATTTTTTCTCCAGATGTAAAAGTCCAGAAATGAGTACTTATCAATACTTATTATATGAAATATTTTTCGTTCCCCGAGCAGTTATTCGCCCCGGTAATACAATTTCTGTGAGGTAAAAACAATTAAATAGTGTTATCTATTATAACTAACTAACTCCCTTGGTACTACTACTATTACACCACACCATATCACTGTGCCTAGAACTGAATTGATTTACATCTTTTCCAGAATTTGTGGGTGAGAATTGTCCAGAAAAAATACGGTCATATGAACGGGTCTTCTTTTAAAGTGGATTCAAAACCTCGTTATAACATCCATGGCAGCGTCGGAATTTGAACCTTAAAACTGTATTACTGAGAGCCAGAGTGTTAGACCCTCGGTCATCAGGTACTACTCCTTGGTACTACAGGACATGATGGGCCTTGACCGTCCACCTACTGCTTGATTTCAAGACAAGGAGAAGATGTCTTTTTAGAAGCCATAGATTCCGAACTACTACAAACAGCCATGGCACGCCAAGACTAGAACCTCCTTAACTTGGGCCACCGAGCGCTAATCACTCGGCCATCAGGCCGTGACAGATAATGAAATGAACTAAAAATTTAAAACCTTCATGTAACCCTTGACAAGACTCGTTGATGGGAAAATAATACAATATGAATTTAGTCTTCATAAAAATAAAACATCAGTTTCATACAATAAAGAATAACTGCCAGAAAATCTTATGTTTTCGATTTTTTCTACTAAATACTGCCACGATTAGAATAAGTATTTATGCCGATTTGGCCATCATCCAAGTTATTTAAAACCCCATTATTTTAGTGTTTTACATTATGTTACAGCTATATTTATAAAAAAAAAATACTTTATAAGCGTGAACTATTATTTCGTCATACTGAAATAATAGTTCCCTGCGGGGCCAAGGAATTGAAAAATTACAAACTGACTGACATACTGAAATAAAAATACATTGATTGTTACGAAATATAAAATTAAAAAAAATATATACATTGAATAAAATTTTATTCAAATGTTTTATTTCTTGTTTCATTATGATTTCAGTATTCAAATTTATATTAGCGTTTAAGTTTTCCTGGTTTTATATTCATTACACAAACACGAAATCTCTTGTGTCTTTGCTTAGATAAATGTCTTTGCTTGATAAATCTCAGAGATAATGACAATGTCTTTATGTAGACTCAGAATTACCTTCTTTTGAAGGTTGAGGAAATGAGATCCCCTCTATATTGAAACCCTGGGGTATTTCTCAATTATGGTTCCAAATGTGGTTACAGCATTTTTGGTTGGGTTTTCGTCTTGTTTTCTACGGATTTCCCAATCATATACTTTTACTTGATCTGATTTAGACGTCGGTTTTAATACATAAAAGAATTGATAAAAGTGCTTAAAGCTTAATTTTATCTACTACGTCTTAAAATGTTGAAAACGTGTTAACTTAACATTTACCTGAGTTTGTAAAACTGTAAACCCAAATATTTTCTATTAGTTAAAAGTCTCTGCCTATACTAGATCTATAATGGCTTTAAGAAGAGGGCTACTTTAAAGTTCATAGGAACACTTTAATTTTTATTAACAAGTATTATATACGTATATACAAAAATGAATATATAACATATACTTATATAATATATATAATATATAACATATATATATATATATTATAATAATAATATGAATATATAATATATACAAAATGAATATATTTATGAAAAATGAAAATTAAAGATAATTTGATTCACAAGTGCAGTTCACTCCAAGTACGGAGATTTTCAGAGTTCTCGAGTTTATAAAGAATCTAATGCACTGGTCTGCGTCAGACCTAATTATCACTCAGCGTGATACACGAAAACACAG
>BPLR01001745.1:0-20761 GCA_021605095.1 Caerostris extrusa
AATTAAGTAGCAGATAAACGCATTATTATTCCCTTAATAAGTATAGAATAAATAGAAGGGGTTCTAATAGAAAACTTTTGTACTTTATTTTTTAGATAGCCACTTTGAGAAATTATTTCACACTAAATTTTTGAAACAACAAGTTTAAGAGACAATAATACTAGGAATGCAAACGTTGGTTTTATAAATGATCGTTCGATTTTGAGTGTTAGTTCAATAGTATTATTGATGCGTCAAGATCGGTAGGGTACCTTTCACAGACACAGTGCTTTAACGCTTGATTTTTGATCGATGCAATTTGTCCCACAAAAAAAATCAAACGATCATTTATAAAATACCGTTTGCATATTCCTGGTATCATTATTCTTTAAATTTGTTTCAAAAATTCTTGAAATATTTAGGCAAAAGATTTTATTTTAAAAGATTAACAGCAAAAAGTTATGCTTATTCACATCAACATCAAATAATTCATAGGAGCCACGTTGCTCGATAATAATTTGTGTTAAGTCCTTTATTCTACAAAACATGGCAGCTGAATAATGTTTAAAATTCTTCTTAAGAATATGTCCGAACGTTTCCGCATACAGATACTAAAGGAATGAAAAAATTATCATGCAACTTTAAGAATAAGAATACTAGGGAAAGCAAACGATAATTATATAAATGATCGTTTGATATTTTTTTTGGGAGGTTTGTTGTTTAACAACAACAAAAGCTATATTATTCATATCAACATCAAATATTTCATAAGACCACGTTGCTCGGTGTTCTAATTGAAAATCGAGCAATAGAATAGAATGATTGTAATAGAATGTTCTAATAGAATGATTCGAATAGAATGGTCTAATAGAATGATTCGAATAGAATGTTCTAATAGAATGAGTCAAATAGAATGTTCTAATAAAAATTATTCGAATAGAATGTTTTAATAGAATGTTCTAATAAAAATGATTCGAATATAATGTTCTAATAGAATGATTCGAACAGAATGTTCTAAAAGAATGATTTATATTTTTATTCGTAAAAAAAAAAAAACTTCGCAAAATATTTCATGAATTTTGAAACAACTTTAAGAATAATGATACTTGGAATGCAAACAATTATTCAATAAAAGATCGTTTGGTTCTTTGAGGACAAATTATATCAAAAATCAAGTTTAAGTTTATCTGTGAAGACTACCGTAATAAATCTAATATTAAAAGAACGCTGGAAAAAAACTAACAACAAAAAGCTGTATTATTCACATCAACATCAAATAATTCATAAGACCACGCTGCTCAATAATAATTGTGTTAGGCCCTTTTATTCTACAAAACATGGCAGTTAGAATAATGTTTAAAAATTCTCTTAAGAATATCTCCGAACGTTTCCGCATCCCACCACTCTGCAGATACTAAAAGGAATGAATAAGAAAAAAATGAAATTTAAATTCGACGACGATTATTATTCACCCAAACATTCCAGCTCCACCCTCGTTCCATCGCTAACCCCATGCAATTTTCCATGCAACTTTCTCTTTAATGAAACTTTATTACCTCCAGAAGCGTGGATCGCTCTACAAGACGGCCCAGGAATTTACTTTAAACAAACAAACAAACAAACTTGCGAGGGCCCATGTCACGTGATTATTTCTGAAGAAGATGCTACCACCACCACCACCATCCCCCTACCCCCCGGCGTCGTTTTCTCCTTTAATCACGGAAGCTACAAAAATTTTCCCATCCTTTATAAATATTTTTTCCCCTCAATGTTCCATCCAGTACTTAAGCAAATTAAAGCAAGAGTCCTAAGTCTTTTGGGAGAGTTTTCGTAGAGGGGTGAGGAAGGGGTTCGCCGGGGATTCTGGGAAGGAGGAGTGGGTGGGTCGGGGTGGTGTTCTGGAAAAAGTCCGCCTTCTGTTGGTATATAGGGCGCGTAATAAATGAACATGACAATTCCCAAACTTTAATTGAATTTAAACGAACAGTTGCTGGCAAAGTTCGCTAGCAGCAAATGTATGCCTGTTGTGTTTCGCAGTTCACTAGGTCCTAACGCAATGAGGGGTTATATACATATTGAAGGGTCGTCTTCGCGTCTGCTCTTTCAGTGCGTGAAAGAATAGAAAATTAACACGAGATTGCTGAGGAATTTAAAATCCCAATTTTTCAAATCCTTCTACTAGCTCACACTCTCCCTATGTATATCTTGTTAAATTTTCAATCGCTCATAAAATACTTTCTATTCATCCACTCAAGTTCAAATACATTTTTTTGAACTTGTAGTGGATGACACTGATGTTAATACAGTTTTTAAAATATTAATTCATTCATTAAATTTAATTAATTCATTTTAGGTTTTTTTTTAGATTTAAGATGCATATATCTACCAATAGATGGCGCCAGATAGACTTAAAAAATGAATGAAAATTATTTATGAAGGACTTCCTGCAATAGAGTGAAAAAAAAAAGTAGGAATCGACTTTAAAAATTTTTTTTTTTACATTACTTGTTTTTTCATTTTTTTTTTATTCCTCTGTTATAATTAATTATAAGACTGTGAGATCTTTATAATTTCCTTGCAATCATTTTTTCCCCTTGTATTAAGCTAAATTTCACAAAAAAATTATAAATATTATAATAAATATTTATAATTAAATAGAAACCGTCATAAAAAATAAAACTCCCCTCTATGTGAAACTGTGGGGAGGGGGACAAAACACTTCAAAACAGAATTGGAGAATGTTTTGTTTTTTTTTTGTATTCTTATTCGCTTTTTCATTTCGGATTTAATATTTTTATTTATTTTTGTAATTTTATTTATTTTAAATTTTTTTAATGTTTAGAATTTGATGTCTTTTTATTTATTTATTTATTTTTATTTATCTGTATAATTAAAAGAAACGAATTTCCCAATCAAAATTTTCAGCAAAATCAGTGTAGAAATTCGATTGAATTGCGTTACATAAAACATAAAGAAAATAATGATATATTAAAACTTTCTTTTAAGAATACATGGAAATTACGAAAATCTTACTGCTAAAAACCAATTAACAATGTTTTTGTTTTTAGAAATCAAAATTTTAAAATTTTAACTATTTCTGCCAAATTTATATTCATGTGGGACAAAAACCTAAAGAAATGAATTTAAGAATAATTAAAATAAATAAAAGAATAATTAAAAGAAAACTGAGTTGTTGACCCACGATGAATATGTTGTTGACATATGATACATCACAACCATCATCGAGTCATTTCTGAAATCAATTATAGTAATTTAACTCAATACCTGTAACTGAACTCTATTCTTGTAGCATGCAGGCCATTACTACTAAAAAACAATTAATAATGTTTTTGTTTTTAGAAATCAAAATTTTTAATTTTAATAATTGCTCCAAAATGTCCGTCTTAGACAAAAATCTAAAATAGTAAAAATCCAAAATGTCCGTCTTAGAATAATATAAAAAGTAAAAGATTAATTAAAAGAAAACTCAGCTGATGACACACGTCCCATACCATATGATACATCACAACCACCATCAAGTCATTTCTGAAATCAATGACTAATTCAATTCACTACCTGTAATCGAACCCTATTCTTGTAGCGGCGGCCTGATGGGCAATTGGCTAAAGCTCTGATTTTTGGTACCACAGGCTTCAGGTTCGTATCCTGGCCATGGAATGGATGTTTATGAGTGGTTCGGAATCCGTATTAAACTCTAGATCCCGGTTTAATTAGCCCAAAGTATGCACAAAATGACCGTAGGACAAACCAAACCAAAACTATTCTTGTAGCAGGCAGGCAATTATTGCAAAAAAAAACAATTAAATAACTTTTTTGTTTTTAGAAATTAAATTTTTAAATTCTAGTAATTGCTCCGGTATTTAATTCCGTATGGAACAAAAACCTAAAACGAAAATTTAAGAATAAATAAAATAATAATCAAAAGAAAACCGAATTGTTAACACACGTCCCATACCATATGATACATCACAATCATCATTGAGTCGTTTCTGAAGTCAGTGACAGCAATTCAACTGTATTTGAACCCTATCTTTGTAGCACTCAAGACATTACTGCTAAAAAGAATTAATAATGTTTTTATTTTAGAAATCAAAATTTTTAAATTTTAATAATTGTTTTAATAATTATAGTAATTTATGTCTATATGGGACAAAAATCTAAAAATATGAATTTAAGAATAATTAAAATAAATAAAAGGTTAATCAAAAGAAAACTGAAATGTTGACACACGTCGCATATGATACATCACAACCACCATCTAGTCGTTTCTGAAATCAACTCACTTACCTGTATCTGAACCCTATTCTTGTAGCATGCAGAACATTGAGCGTAACAACTGATTTACTATGAGGATAATTAAATATATTATTTTTTTATCTTGATATTTAATTTTTTTTTTTCTCAAGATATGATGAATCATTTACAGCCTAAGCATCAAAATTTATAAATTCTGTAAATAAAGTTGAAATAAGTAAGCAGTTGAAATAATTAAATTCTGTGTAAAATGAATAAACAATTAAACAATTAAAAATGTTTTTAAATAAATATTAAACCTGTGCCTGTAAACTATCCGTATCTGAAGCCTATTCTGGTAGCACTCAGGCCATTGAGTACAACAACTTGTCAACAATGAGGATAATTATTATTATCTTTACCATGAAATCTAATTTTTTTTCAGAGATATGAAGAATCATCTACAATCTAATCATCAAATTTTATAAATTCTGTTAATGTTGTAAGTTGAAATTGTTAAATTTGTGCAAAATGAATAAATAATTAAACAAATTAAAAAGATTTTAAAATAAATATTAAAATTAAAAAGATTTTAAAATAAATATTAAAATTAAAAGATTTTAAAATAAATATTAAAATTAAAAGATTTTTAAAATAAATATTAAAATTAAAAAGATTTTAAATAAATATCTGAAAAGATTAAATTACCTTTTAAAACATTGACTACATAATTAATTAAAAGATTATATTACTAAACGAACTATTTTTACATGAAACTAAAATGACGTTTGGATTACTTAGCAAAAATATTAATTACAGTTAGCATTCCAGCCCGATTAGGTATCAAGCTAAGTAAACAGTTTTACAGTAATAAATAGTTCAGAAATACTAGTAAGCATTCGCTCATATTTATGAATACAATCTTTCCTGTAAACATTCGAAAGAATCAACCGTAACTGTTATAATTTATTAATGCGAATTATATATTTACAAAGGTTGAGTATTTTGTTATTTTAAAATAGTTGTAAGGTTTAATTTTTAAAAATAAACTTTAAAAATGCTTTTTCTTTTTACGATGATCTAAAATCTCTTTGTAATACTAAATAACAAAAGAAATTTAAATGTGAAAAAAATATCATTTTTGAATGCCAAGATTTTCTCTTAATCATTTGCTATTAGGACTGCATTTATCTAGCAAATTCAGCTTTATCCAGAGTGTAAATTGTGTATAAATCCGCAATGTGTCACTACGGAAACGAACAACCCCAGTGGCACCTGGGAGAGGAATACTCACCCTTGTCAATCCCTACTCGAATACTACTTCGTCCTTTTCGGCCTACGGATTTATAGTGTCCATCCTCAAAATAGACATATAGAAGCTTTCAGTTCAGTAGCGCTTGAGTTTTGAATCTGGTTCTCCAAGTTTGGAAACCCATTGGGACCTGTTGGCCGAGTGTCTAGCACTTTGGGTCCGAATCCCGGCGACGAATGTTTGTAGTGGTTCGGAATCCACTTTAAACCTTATTTAGGTCCCGGTCAAATGAGCCCAAAGTGTGCATAAAATGACCGTAGAGCGACAAACCAAACCAATCTTCCCTGAATAGCAGCCTGATGGCCAATTATCTTGTTCTCTAACCTTTCGTATCACAAGCTACAGGTTCGAATGCCGGCAGTGAAATGGATGTTTGTAGTGGTTCGGAATCCACGTTAAACTGTAGGTCCCAGTCTAATGAGCCTAAAGTGTGCACAAAATGACCGTAGAGCGTCAAACAGCCCAATCAAACTTCTTCTCCCCCACGCAAACTGTAAAGGGGCAATTCAGCTCTAGGCTCAGTGATGTGGTGTGGTGTAGTAGTAGTAGTAGTAGTAGTAGTTTGGAAACCCAGTGCATCCAGATCACTGCAACTCATTGTTACATATATTTTTGAAATCGTAAACTTCATAAGAACTCTCTGTCTCTCCTTTCGGAGGTCAGAGAGAGTTCTTATGAAGTCACGATTCAATCTGTCACGATTGCCTCCCTTACAGCAGACCTCTATTAAAACATCTGTGTATACATGGCTTATCGTTTCACCACCACCAAAGCGTTCTATTTCCTTTCGGAAGAATCACGCCTTTAATAAATATCCCAAATACTTTCACATGTCATAGCAGTCTTAATAAACTTACTTCCTTTCTCGCCAGTAATGCAATACGCAGACTTGACCGCCTGTAATTTGAAGTTTTGAAAGATGCCGGAAATTAAAATCAGCACACAAAGATATCATATACATTCACAGTTACGGCAATGGACCTGTTTTTAGTCATTGGTGGTCATTTTTTAATCAGACCTGACTCACATCCGGTAAGGGCTAGAAACCTCCATATACACACCATTGAAATATACAATGATTACCAACAATTTTACCTTAATTAAAAAAAAAATATATATCTGTAAAAACACATTGACACACAAATGGACATAGCTGAATGCTAAAGATAAGAATGTTGTTGTTAGAAACCTGTGACTATATATAATTTTTTTGTGTTTCCATGGTTGCTATGACTGGCTTACTCATTGATTGACACTGATGACACTCACTTAGTCAGTGTTTGTGGAACTTTGTAGGTAACATTTGATTAAAGTATTTTAAGAAATAAAAAGAATTATTAGAAAATAGCAATTCAATGGATTTAGTGATTTATATTATTATGAAAGCGTATATAACCGTCGATTTTGCATTTCATTTAAGACAAAAGAAAATACGTATACGTAATAAGTAAAGGATTTTTATCTGTTTTATTTTTTTGTCTGTTTTATTTTTAAAAATTGTTAAACATAAAATATCTTTAAAATTTGAGGATTTCAAAATAAATATACTATTTAGCTTATATTCTATATAAAAATTTATGTTTACATTTTATCTTTCAAAAATTATATTTCGAGAGACAAAAGATAACTTTGTAGACTTTCTTTCATTTTTATGTACCCATTGTGTATCGTATATCTATTATGTCTGTTTAAGTCATTTTAAGAAATATATAAATTGAATTACAAAATTTAAACCAATTTCTTAAAGAATAAACTTCATTAGAAAACATCAAAATTTCCCTCGAAAAGGAATACACTCAGGTCTGTTTTTACATGATTTTGATTTAACACGAACTAGAAAAAAATCAATTATCTTTTCATACGACTTATTTTGAATTTAATACGTTAGACCCAAATTCTAAGAAGAAAATGTTGCTTTATTTTTATTTTTATAACTGTGACATAGGAGAAGAGGAATGTAATGCAATGGAATTCCCCGAATTTTATAACATCAATATGAAATTTTGTCTATATTTTGAGTTTGGTGTTCGAATTAAAATGTATCTTTTTTGGTGTTTATAAATCTTTGTTTCATTAATTTTAATTGAAATATTTTTCAGTAGCCCTTACATAATGCCACATAATTCATCCATAACAATAGTAAAAAGAAATCGATCTCCTTGGGATATCAAAATTCATATTTTAGATCTCTTTGCAACTGGACAAGTTGCAATTTCTGTAGGAAAATATTTTGGTTAAGGTATCGATTCAAAGTTCTTTTGATTATAGACAATGCACCCGATCATCCTGTCTTAGAACATCCAAACGTGCAATTTTTTCTACGGCCTAATACTACATCCTTGATACAACTATTAGATCAAGGTATAATTGCGACAATTAAAACATACTACTTAAAGAACACATTTCAATACGTTTTTGGCAAACGAAACGATGAAACTCTAATAGTCCTTGATATGTGGAAGAAATATTCAATTGGGGATTGTATTAATCAAATTGAATTAGCACTAGCCGTATTGAGACTATCAATTTTGAATACATGTTGAAAAGCTGTTTCGCCAGAATGTATTAAAAACAAAGTTCCCGTCCTCCCTAATACGACCGAATTTTTCAACATCATAAAATTGGCACATTCAATTAAAGGAGATTGGTTGGGTGGTCGCTCTACGGTCATTTTGAGCACTCTTTAGGCTAATTAGACCGGGATCTACAGCTTAACGTGGATTCCAAATCACCAACAAGCATCCATGCTTCCGCCAGAATACAAACCTCCAATTAAAGAAGAAGGATTCGAAGATTTATTTGAAGATATCGATGAATTATTAATTGTCAAAGTCTTAAGTGAAGATGAAATGATAGAAGTTGTCCTTGAGACTCCTGATCCCCGAATAATAAAGACGAAGAAGATCATGTTCTAATTAAAGGATTAAATTAAGAAGGTCTTGAACTGGCCATTAAATTCGGTAATCCTTTTGTTAAACATGATCTTAATGAGGAACGAGCTGGGAAGTTTCAACGTGATCTGAAGTTAGTAATGACCTCTTACAGAGAATTATGCAATGACCTAGTCAAAAACATCAACACAACGATTAATTCGTTCTTAAATCCATCAACACACGTTCGTTCTTAAATCCACTGAAACATAGGCACCGCAGGAGTAATATTGCAGTCTTACGCAAACTTATTTGTTTACTGCGAAAAAATAGTCAATTCAATCTATTTAAGACAACTGAACGATGAAACACTTGGAGTCATTGATGTGTGGAAGAAGTTTTCACTAAGAAAGCAATTTACATTCATTTTAGACTACGAGAAAACTATAGGCCAACGCTGGCCTAGCTTTTAGCCTTTTAAGCATCACGGTAAAGTAGTGAATCCATGATGCTTAAAGGCTTGAAATGCCCCTCATAATAATAAATGACGCTGAATAAATAGAAAACCAAAAAGAGAATTAGATACAAATGTAACGAAATTACATACGAAATTACATACGGAATTACATACGAAAAAATAAATTGTTTTCTTCAGCTTTCAGTCAGCTATATAAAAAAAAAAAAATTGTTGAATAATGGACTCAGAAAACGACCTACAAGTAAAGTAAGTGTGTGTTCATGCTAGATTGTGAGAAAACTAATAACCAACACTGACCTACCAAAGTGGTAGTCCCAATCTAAAGTGGTAAATTTATGACACTTAAAAGCTGATATTACTCTTCATAATAATAAATGAAGCAGAATAAATAGACCCTATCCCCCCCCAAAAAAAAAAAGTCGATACAAATGCAACATGCTATTTTACATATATAAAAATAAATTCTTTATTCCAGCTATATAAAAAAATTGTTGAATGACGGACTCAGAAAGCGACCTACAAGTAACGGAATCTCAATGGCCGCATGCTCACCTGAGCGCGAGGCTGAAGAGCAAGCGAACGGAGGGAAAGTTCGACGCTCACCCCTCCTCCGAACGAATGCGCCCACTGACTATTATTTATATTAATGATCGAGATTTGCATAACTAATGCGCCTTCGGCCGCGCGGTGTCATCATCATTTACCATTCTTGCAGCCTTTCGTTCGATTCCGCCGGTCGGTAATTATCAACGCTTTCCGCCAGGAGAGTTACGAGGACATTCCGCAAGGGCTTCTGCGAGATGACACCGCACCAACTTCGGCCAGAACAGTTGATGACTCTCATTATAACAATGTACCCTTGAATTCGTTCCTGTGTTCCGAAACTATAAGGAATATCATTATTTTTGATTAGTTATACTATACAGAAGTTTTAATAGTGATTCACTTTAAATTAATTAACTTTATATTGTGGATAATTAGAAAACAAAAAACGCCCACAATTTTGTTGAGTTTCGACCATTTAATAATAATTTTGTCACTAACTAGTTAGATAGGTTGTTTTTTTTATTTATAAAACACAGTTTTTTCGGAAAATATCTTTTTTAGAAATTCATTAAAATCAATAAGAAAAGATATTTTATTTTATTCAATAAACCTCATTAGTTGATAAACTCTCTCACTTTGATAATAAACTATGAGTAAAATACTTATGAATATAAATTTTAATCGATTTGCATAATTTTTAAAAATATGTCCTCTATTAATAAATATAATAATAAATTAATAAATTTTACAACTAAAAGGTATTTTTTAGTGAATTGAAATTCAAACGATTAATGATTCTATACATGAAACGATTTTAAAGTATTTTATGTATGACAAACGATTTTATAAAAACGATTCTATACACGAAACGATTTCTAACGCTTTTATGTATGACAAACGAGTTTATATAACGATTTTATAAAAACGATTCTATACATGAAACGATTTTATAAAAACAATCTATACATGAAACGATATTATAAAAACGATTCTGTACATGAAACGATTTTATAAAACGATTCTATACATGAAGCGATATCATAAAAACGATTCTATACATGAAACGATTTTAAATAATTTTATGTACTATATGACAAACGATTCTATATATGAAACGATTTCAAACGATTTTATGAAAACGATATATATGAAACGATTTAAAAACGATTTTATAAAAACGATTCTATATATGAAACGATTTCAAACGATTTTATGTATGACAAACAATTTAATTTATTGAAATTTTTCCAAGCATTTTAAAGTAACAAATATGATAAAAATAAAAATGTCAGTAATATATTAAAATATAATAAAAAATAAAATCTTTCGAAAATAAATATGAATTTAAGAGACATTAAAAGATCATAAATATTTTATTATCTATGGAAAAAAAACATTAATAAGAGTTTGCAAAAGAAATGGCCAAGTACCTTGAAAATTTTTTTAAATAAATAAATATAAAGGAACATTTGTTAGAGAAATGCAAATCAGATTAAAATAAGCAATCGAGTCTTTTAATCTAATATTTGTGGATTCAGATTATAAAAAGGCAATTTGAAATTTTTCAGACTGACAATTTGCAGTAAAATATTTATTTGAGTAATTTTAAAAAATATTTTTGCTTCATTACGACACAGAAATATGTAAACTCATATAAAATAAAAATAAGTTTATTTGAAAACAAAAAAATCATTTATTAAAATAAATTACATTTCACTCAAAGGAAAAAAATTATTAAAAAATAAATAAATAAATTTCAGAAATGAATGAATAAATAAAGCAGTAATAATAAATCATAAGATAAACTAGAAACTTGAATCAAATGTTAGTTAAATGAAATTTTGTTAATATTTTTTAATGAACAAGTTTTGAATTTTTTGATTTGATTTTTAAATTCGAATTAGTTTTTAAAAAATGATAATATAATAAGTAATAAAAAAAAAAAAAAAAATTAAGTCTATTCCTACTTTTTTTTTTTTTCACTCTATTGCAGAAAGTCCTTTATATATAATTTTCATTCATTTTTTAAACTTTATCTGGCACCATCTATTGGCAGATATATGCAACTTAAATCTAAAAACAAACTAAAATTAATTAATTAAATTTAACTACTGAATTAATATTTTAAAAACTATATTAACACCCAGTGTCATCCACTACAAGTTCAAAAATGTATTTGAACTTGAGTGGATGAATAAAAAGTATTTTATGAACGATTGAAAATTTGAACAAGATTGAGGATAGGGAGAGTGTGAGCTAATAGAAGGAATTGAAAAATTGGGATTTTAAACTGGAATAAAAATTCAATATTTAATAATTTAAATTCATTTTGTTAATTTATATAATTATACTGTTCTCATTATTTATATATTCAAGTCATATGGTACATACCTTAAAAACTGGTAGATTTTTTTTCGTTTCGTACATGACTTGAGGAAATACAATATTAAGAATACATTTTCCTTTTTCTGGCACTGTATTTTACTATTTCTCTATAATTTATACCAAAATGGCACTTCATAAATATTTCGTATTTCTATTAAATTATAATGCAAAAATTTCGTTTCATTATTTTACATTAAAACTCGTGTTTGCAAATGCGGGACAGTTATCGCTAAGTCCTGCCGCTAAGCCCTATATTATGTCTGTGATTTGTTCTTGGTGTATTGCTACAAATTTACTTTAAAAACGAATTTGCTTTTTAAAAAAAAAAAAGAATTTACTTAATTTACTTTAAAAAATTGTTTTTATCATTTACAGAGTTAATTAGAACATCCCCGTGTTTTACGTAAAAATGTTCGTAAGAATTCTTTGTAGAAAAAAATGTCAATATCACAGCAAAATATATATGTATATATATATATACATATTGAGAAGTCTGTAAAATCAAGGCTGTATCATTTTTTTTTTTTTTTTTTCTCACGGGAAGAATTTTGGCATTTCTTTCCAAGGAGAGAATGTTATTTGGCTAATAACCTATCACTCAAATTCGACAGCAGACGAGTTTTATTGTGGGTAATTATATTACATGCAAGTAGTGTTTTGTACTAATGAGACCAACCTGTCACTCAAATCTGATAGCAGATATTCAGTGTCATGGATAATGAGACCTCATGAAATTTACGATTGTCTGTGCGACCTTCACAGTGGAAACTATTGCAGATTGAATATGATCTATAACTTGAGTTGTCCCATTGTGATTGGTGATAGACCATGGGCTGAGAAGTGTCTACTCCAATGAGAAATGAGGGAAGCTGACAGCATAGGACGAGACGTTACAGGGCGTTAAGAAGCTACTTATTCAAAACTTCTTGTTCTGTATGTGAATCTATAGTATACACATAATATATATATATATATATATATATATATATATATATATATATATATATATTTTCTTAGTAAATTTTTTTTTTAATTATAAGGTTTAAATTTCTTGGTGATTCTTCAAACATAATAATGGATTCCATCATTATCTGGAATGAGTTTAAAAAGACAAACGTGGACTTATAAATATATCTCATATAATGGAGTGTTATGTGTAATTACCGATGACGAATACTTGAACGTTACACAAAATCACTTTTAACTTGAAATTTGTTTCCCTTTCTTTTCCTATCCAGATAATTTCTCAAAATTTTCTTCTGTACGATTGAGGCCATAAAAGAAATTTCGCTGTAGGAACTGAAGCCCATATCCCAATCAGACTATGAAAAAATGTTTGGAGTATTGGATCAAGGGCTGTCAGAGTTGTATCACTTTGAAGGTGGCAAAACAAATTTCGATGCATAAATCGATTTTTGTGTGCTTTATTTAACAATTTCAGATACTTTTAACACGAAATGTATATGCAGGTATGATTGGCAAAACATTTTTTAATCAAATACCCAATTAAAGTTTTATTATTATGAAGCCCTTATTTTTAAATTTTGAAATCTGCAATCGAATTCCTTAACCGTATTCTTCAGCGTATGATGATCATTTAAAAATAATTCTAAAGTAAAATTTAATAATATTTAATTCTAATAATAAAATTTCATCATCATCACCAATAGCATAACAGCCTAGGATGGGCCAAGGATTTCCTTTGAAGAGATTTCCATGGATTGCTCTGGATGACAATTGTCCTCCAATTCTTACCCTTTAGCACAGCAAAATCTTTTTCAACTGCGTCTATCCATCTCAACTTGGTTCGTCCCCTTCCTCTTTGTCCCCTGTGGCTTTGCCAAAAACGAGACTTTTACGGGGTTTAATTCATTCATTCTGAATACATGAGCGTGCCAGTTTATTCTATTGATCTTAATAAAGCTTATAATATCTGGGTCTTTATAGCATTTATAAATTTCCCCGTTGTACCGTCTTCTCCAACAATCACTTTCCCTAACACCACTAAGAATAGCCCTTAAAATCTTTCGCTCAAATATATCAAGATGGGCCTTATCAGATCTTGCCAAAGTCCATGTTTTCAGAGTCATAGACCAAAATAGTCTAATAAGGGTTTTATATAAAAGAATTTAGTTCTTCTGTATATGAACTGTGATTTAAACAGATGTCTTAACCCTAAAAGGCCTTAATGGCAGACACAATTCTACAAGAATAGTCCTTAAAAGCTTCCACTCAAATATACCCAAATGGACTCCATTAGATCTTGCCAAAGTCCATGTTTTCAGAGCCATAGACCAAAATAGGTCTAATAAGGGTTTTATATACGAAGAATTTAGTTCGGTATATGAACTGTGATTTAAACAGACTTAATCCATAAAAGGTCTTATTGGCAGACACAATTCTGTTTTTTATTTCAGGTAAGATATTATTTTGACAAATAATCAAATTAAATAATATTTAATAATAATGGAATTAATAATCTGTCTTTTGAAAGATATCTTTACAGAAATAACTAATTCTGAAAACATAAATCTGAAATAATAACAACTAAAAACATTTAATTCCTTAAAAACGATAATATCAAATGGCTAAAATTTTATCACCGGGAATATATATATTGTTTTAAACACATACGAGCAACACACTTTCTCTGACTGTAAACTCAATTCTGTTTTTTATTTCAGGTAAGATATTATTTTGGCAATAATAAAATTTAATAATATTTAATAATAATGCAATTAATAATCTGTTGCTAAGAAATATCTTACAGAAATAACTAATACTGAAAACATAAATCTTGAATAATAATAACTTGAAACATTTAATTCTCCTAAAACGATACTATCAAAAGGCTAAAATTTTAACACCATGAATATACGTACATATTGTGTTAAACACATACGAGCAACAAACTTTCTGACTGTAAACTCAAATCAGTTTTTTATTTAAGGTAAGATATTATTTTGGCAAATAATAAAATTTAATGTTATTTAATAATAATGGAATTAATAATCTGTCGTTGAAAGATATCTTACAGAAATAACTAATTCTGAAATTAGCATCTAAACATTTAATTCCTTAAAACGATAATATCAAATGGCTAAAATTTTATCACCGTGAATATATATATTGTTTTAAACACATACGAGCAACAAACTTTCTCTGACTGTAAACTGAATTCAGTTTTTTATTTCAGGTAAGATATTATTTTGACAAATAATAAAATTTAATAATAATGGAATTAACAATCTGTTGTTGAAAGATATTTTACAGAAATAACTAATACTGAAAACATAAAGAATAATAACTTGAAACACTTAATTCTCCTAAAACGATACTATCAAATGGCTAAAATTTTAACACCATGAATATATGTACATAATGTGTTAAAACACATACGAGCAACAAACTTTTCTGACTGCAAACTCACTTAAAAAGAGAATGCTTCACATTTGCCATACCACCATTTTCGGGGAAAATGTGTTCTAAATTCGCATCCCAATGAGAAACACCACTCAGTAATCAGTGCACACAAACTGAATTATTTTCTCGTTTTCAGACAATTCAACAGATGCGACCTCTTGCGCTAAATAAACAACTCGCCTCGATGTCGAAAATCGTCTGCGCGCGGCGACTATCACTGTACCCGTAACTCTAATCAAATCCTCTTTCAAAATTGATTGCATCGAAATGATTTAAGGGAATAATTCACGTTCGCGAAACAGAACGCATTCTAAGTTACGAATACAAATTAAGCAACGTGTAATTCAAAGTGATTTACGCTCAATTGTTCTAAATAGTAATTTCAAAGATGCAGAGTTTATTGAATGATTTAAGAGCTTTTAAATTCTGCAGAGTAGATGCGATAATGGAAATTTTGTTTGGTGAAAGCGGCGTGTTTGGATTTCATATTGGAAAAGTTTGTGATGGTGACGATGAAATGTCATTAGTTAATAAAATGGTTTTATTTGGAAATGAAGAGGAAATCTGATTTTACGAAATATTAATTGACAGTTTCGATTTGAAACATTAGTATTAAAATGTTTTTAAAACTCAAAGAATCTAATATTTTAGCTTGTATCAAAAATTAAATTAAAAAGTTCTATTTTTATGCGAAGGTGCACATAAAATTTATAGTTAAATAGTTCTAAAACGTTATTTCTTTTATAAGAATTATTTTAGAGAAGGATTATTTTAGAAGAATTATTTTTTATTCTTTTATTTTAATATTTCTTTATCATTCTTTTATCATAATTCTTTCTTCTATAAAAAGATATATTTTTAATAGAATATTTCTACAAGTAATTGAAAAGGTTTTTGAGTTAAATAATAAACAATAAAATGAGCAAATAATAAATCGTTTATCATTTAAGTTATAATCATAAAAATTCTATGCAAACTTTGTATTTATTTTTATGCAAAAAGCGCACATGAAATTTATGGTTAAATAGTTCTAAAACGTTATTCAATTTATGATGGTGACGACGAAATGTCATTAGTTAATAAATTACTTTATTTGAAATGAAGAGGAAATCCGGTTTACGAAATATTAAATTAGTCAGTTTCGATTAGAAACATTAGTATTATAACATATTTTAAACTCAAAGAATCTAGTATTTTAGATTGTATCAAAGATTAAATTAATATAAAGTTCTATTTTTATGAGAAGGTGCTCATAAAATTTATCGTTAAATAGTTCTAAAACGTTATTCAAAATAATTCTTTTATAACAATTATTTTAGAGAATAACTATTTCAAAAGAATTTTTTTATTCTTTTATTTTAATAAATTTTTAAGAATTATTTTTCTTCTATAAAAAAAAAGGTAGATTTTTAATAGAATATTTCTACATGTAATGGAAAAGTTTTGGTTTAAATAATAAACAATAAATCAGCAAATAATAAATCGTTTATCGCTTAAGGTGCACATAAAAGTTATCGTTAAATAGTTCTAAAACGTTATTCAAAACCTTCTGAAAATAATTCTTGCAAGAATTTTTTTCTTCTATAGAAAAGGTAGATTTTTAATAGAATATTTCTACATGCAATTCTTTTTGATTTAAATAATAAATCTTTTATCATTTTAAGTTATAAGCGTAAAATTCTATGCAAAAATTTGTATTTATTTTTATGTGAAGGTGCTCATGAAATTTATCTTTAAATAGTTCTGAAAACGTTATTCAATTAGTGATGGTGACGATGAAATGTTATTAGTTGATAAATTATTTTAATTGAAATGAAGAGGAAATCTTTTTTACGAAATATTAATTCTACAATATATTCGGATATGAAACATTAGCATTGAATATATCTTTTAAAACTCCAAGAATCTAATATTTTTAGATTGTATAAAAGGTTAAATTAATATAAAGTCCTATTTAAGTTCTACTAAAGTTCTATTTTTATTCGATAGTGCACATAAAATTTATCGTTAAATAGTTTTAAAACGTTATTCAAAACCTTCTGAAAATAATTCTAAGAATTATTTTTCTTCAATAAGAAGGTTGATTTTTAATAGAATATTTCTACATGTAATTGAAAAAGTTTTTGAATTAAATAATAAACAATAAATTAAACAAATAATAAATCGTTTATCATTTAAGTTTATTTTTTTTTTTTTTTTGTTCTAATGCAGCTGGCAAACACTTTATCATTTAGTTACAAGCATAAAATTATACGCAAATTTACGTTTATTTTTATGTGAAGGTGAGCATAAAAAATTTGTCGTTAAATAGTTCTAAAACGTTATTAAAAACCTTCTGAAAATAATTCTTGCAAGAAATATTTTCAGAATAATAAATAGTTTATCATTTAAGTTATAAAACATAAAAAATTCTATGCAAAATTTGTATTTATTTTTATGTGAAGGTGCACATGAAATTTATCTTTAAATAGTTCTAATAAAAACGTTATTCAAAATAAAAAAAAAAAATTAAAAAAATTAAAAATTAAAAAATTTTTTTCTTCTATAAGAAAGATTTTTAGTGGATGTGTCTAGATGCAATTAAAAGGTTTTTGATTTAAATAACAAATAATAAATCAGCAAATAAATTTCAATAATGCGTTTGGCATATATATCATTGAATAAGTTTATTTTTTAAAAGACAAGTTTTTGATTAAAAAATGTTAATAGCAAAATGTTTATTAACTAAAAGTTTTTTTATCAGTACTGAATAATGGTAATGAAAGTGGTTTACACAATTTTAACAGTTTAGTTGCATTAATACATAAATTTCCGCTAGTAATAACCATTGTAGAATCAGATCCAATATCTGAATCAAATGTCTCTTTAATAAATTCTGCAAAACATATTGATAAATATGTATTAATATTTCATGCACTAGTCCATTTCCTTCGATCTTATATATCAGATATTGGAATAAATACATATAAATTTTGAATTCTGGCGAAAATTGCCCAGTACAAATGCCCATAAAGTGGTCAATTTTGCATGTCGTTTTTAACCAGTTGTTGCACATATAAAATATTGAATAACGATAAAAGACATAATTAAGTACTATTTTTACATAAATCATTTTTTTTTCTCTTGACCAAAACTGGTTTCTCTGCTATCTAATTCGCTGTATGTTATGATGACGGACAGCAACAACGTACCGGACATATAATCGACTGAAATTTTCAGAAAGTTAATACTTCAAATATGAATGAAAAGTCTAGGCTCTATTTCAAAAGATAAGGGTTCTTGAATACGAGAATAAGGTTTATTTATTAGGGTTAACGTAAATTCTATGTAAATACAGTTTTACAGTGTCATCAGATCCAAATCAAATCTTGACCATCTTTGTGTAAAAATTAAGTGAATCAGACAAAATTGGCAATGATGATGGATAGGCTTAAAAGCTTGGATCTTGACAATTAAGCCATTTTGCTGTGCACTCTCATAATACTGTAAACGCCTTTATCCGGTATACTATATTAGACCTAAAAGGCTTCAAGAAGGGGGCCAATTTTAGATACATGGAACACTTTAATTTTCATTTTACAAACACTATATACACACGGTCAGTCACATTAATGTGACCAATTGTTAAAAGTCAGAATATACACTCTTGTATATTCTAGCTTTTGAGTGTGGTATTTAGAGTGGTATTAAGTGGAATTCTTTATATACACTCACTGCATTGTGCTGCCACTTGTCTTTTGTGATTGGTTATTTCACGTTGACGTCGAGTAGGTGGTGGTCACACTAATGTGACTGGACTGTGTATATACAAATACTGAACTCTGGGTTATTATACAAAGAAATGAAAATTAAAAATATAAATTTGATCACAAATGCACGATTAAATTATGAGTACGGTTCACTGAAAGTCGGATGCTGTTCCAGGCTCTCACGTCACGTCGAATCTCAAAAATAAGTGGTATGCGGCAGACCTTTAATTATCACACGGTGTGGATAGCTACACGAAACCACAAGGGGATCGCACTTTGGAAACAGGCGGAACTCCTGCCTGTTCTTTGTCACTTCTGAGAAAACGAGAGAAAACAATACTCTTTGTCGACTAGTCACAGAACTCTCTCCTTTTTTCCTTTCTACTTCCCTCACTTTTCATTGGCGTAAACATTTCTCAGCTCATGGTCACCCCAATCACGATGGAACAACTCATGGTTTAGTCCATATTTCTTACTTTTTTTCGACCTGTGAAGACGCACAAACAATAAAGGCTAATTTCACAAGTCTTCATTATACATGACTGCACATCTGCTATCAGATTTGAGTGACAGGTTGTTATTAGTAAAAAACACTAATTGCATGTATTATGCTAACTACCCACAACACTGCTTGCTGTCAAGCAAGTGGATGGGTTGTTATTATGTACTTGTCAAAAGAATACACATTCCTCTCCCAGAAAACCTGCAAACGCTACGAGGCAAACAACTCTCGAGGCGAGAATTTCTATTATAATCTTCATCGAAATTGTTTTCAAAGCAACAAAGTTATCAGCAGCAACTTTCTCAATCCCTTGTCATGCTCACAGACTTGAGCGCTAAAGGAGTGAGTGACGTATAAAAGTTATTCTCTCCAATTTGGGAGGAGTTGAAAAAAGCATGTTTTCACTATCTCCCAAATCGAATTGAATGTAATATGAATTGAATAATAATAATCCCACATCAAAGAATTTAAGATTTACCAAGCGATGAATGTTTGCTTGTCGGCAGCATGAGGTAATTGGGCTTGGGTCTTTCGAGTTCAAATTCCTATGCTCTGGAAAAAACGCTCACCATCATCACTTAAAAGTTGCGTCCACAGTTGAAACATCATGCCACGTTTTCACTCACTGTTAGCTAGTGACTATTCTTCATTCAGCAGATCATAAATCCTTATCTGGAACATAAAACCAATCACGCTTCCTTTCATTGAAACTACACGCCATTCGTCATCCGTCCAAATGCAGTGAAAGATTTTTGTGCGCACTCAGAACTTCAGCATGCTAGTGAAATATGACTAAATCTATTCGAACGCTTGTCAATGAGTACCATTAATGAGTCACTTATAACTTCTATTAATTCAATTATTTCAGCAAAAAAAAAAGCCTGTTATTGTGAACAATACAGTAAAGTAAATCTCAATGATTTTTTTGTTCTAATGCAGCTGGCAAACAGACAGCATGGTCTTGATGCCTTAACTCAAGAGCTGCACAGACGTACCACTTTGAGGGCGAGCGTGTAACTTGAAGATAAGCCACGAAAGCGGAGTAACAATGCCCCCGAAACGCTCTACGATCCTATTAGGACCGGGACCTACGGTTTAAAGTGGATTCGAACCACCACAAACATCCATGGCACCGCCGGGATTCGAATCCGATACCTATGGTACCGAGCGCTAGCCACTCGGCCATTCACCCCCAAATCTCAATGATATGAATGACAATAATCAGTTAGATGATAGTTTCCTTTTTTCAAACCGAAATTCGTT
>BPLR01001746.1:0-12663 GCA_021605095.1 Caerostris extrusa
AAGGACATGCCAGACAACCATATATTAATCTCTCCCTTTTTGATCAACAAATTGAATGGGCAACTAATATTAAATATCTCGGCTTAATTATAGACAATAAACTTACGTTTCGAGCTCATATTCAAAAATCAAAGAAAAATGTTGGAAAAAATTTTATCTCACTCTACCACTCATTAATAAATTTTCTAAATTAACTTTGTCAAACAAATTTCTTCTCTACAAACAAGTTCTTAGGCCTATCCTTACCTATGCTGCCCCAATCTGGGGTCTAGCTGCACAATCTAACAAGAAATCTGTACAAATTATTCAAAACAAACTTCTTCGTATTATCACTGGTGCACCCTGGTTTGTCCGCAACTCTACAATTCATCAAGATTTAAAAATTGATTCTATTGACAACTATATTCCTAAACTTTCTAGAAATTTCTTCAATACCATTGCTACTCACGAAAACCCTCTCATCAAGGCACAAACTATATTTACGCAATTGAATGGAAAATACAAGTATCCTTTCTCTACTTCTAAATGGAATCGAAGTCTCAAACCATCATAATTTCCTGCTCATTTATCGCATCTTAGATATTTTACTTCAACGCATATTTACTGATCATACATTTCTTGTTACGTTTCCATCACCGATGATTTGCATTTTTCTTACTTTCTTCTTTTTTTCTCTCAAATCATACAATTACTTATTATCTATTTATCATGACTTTTCTTTCCTACTGCCTTCACATACCATTGAGTAGATGAGCGCTTCGCGTTCAGGCACTCGACATCTTTATTCAACAATGATGCTAGCACCTAGAGACGAAAAAGAAGAAAAAAAATTATTTATTACTTAAAGTTAGTATGTTAATATTAAATAATTAAGAATATAATAGTAGTGTCGTTGAAGTATTTTCACATTAAATAACATTAATAATAATTTTACAAAAATGCAATTTTTGAATATTAATTGCATTTTTGTAAAATTATTATTAAAAAATGTAGTAAAAATATTGCATACGCATTCGAATAACGTTAGGAAATTGATTAGGAATTTTATTGGCCTTATAAAATTAGGTCAATGTGAGATTCAATTTACAATTTCCGCGTGAACATAACTATTACAATTAAGCCTTAAAATATTCAGTATTAGGAAAAGTTAAAAACAAGAACTAAGTGCTTATTAAAACAAAAATGTCCCTATGCATTTATCATTTTTTGTTTTAAATTGTAACTCAACTTTCTATGTTCAGTATAATCTAATATTTAATTTAATTAGGAAAATTTCAAAAGCTTATATTTTATAGAAATTTAAGAAAATAATAATAATCGTTAGTGTCAGATATAGATAATTCTAAAACATGCAAAAAAATCATTAGTTTACGAATCGGGTTATTTCTTATTGCATCATTTCATTTTACTGTCTCAGAAAAATTTTAATGTTGTTCCATCGAATTTGCATTTATAAATTTGAATTGATAAAGTCACTGTATTATTAAATTTGTTATATATGATACATAAATAATATTTAATACATAAAGTACATGTAATATTAGTTTCTTTAGAAATTTTCATAGCATATTTATAACAATAGCGTTTACAATAGCATGCATTCGTGTTTAAGCTTTATGTAATGTATTTAATTAAAAACGAAATAAGTCGTAAGTTTATATTGGTACCTTCTTAATTATTTTACACCTAAGCCAATTTTGTTGAGGATAAAGTAATTAAAAACAATTACAGTATTTAATTTTATTTATTTTTTAATAAATTGAATAGAATGTAATTAACAACAGTAATGAATTTTTAAAAAAAAAATAAAATATCATTTCTAAAAATTAATTAAGAAATCTTTTGCATGCATTTTTTGCAGAAGTAACAGTATTTTACTTACATCGTTTGTACTTTCGTAATATTCACTTTGTCAACTGAATTTCTGTATACATGCTTTTTCCTGCACAAAAATTAATATGCTAATTTTTTTTTTTAGTTTAAAATGGTGTGGAGTCGTGTTGAAGTTGATGATGATGTTGATGTTCTTCGTTGGTCATACTTCTTGGTTAATCCAATTTTTCCTTAAGTATGTATGGCTATTCTCTTTCAAGTTTCAAAAATGACAGAAAAATGTCTGACAGAGTGAGAATTCTCTGCATTTACTTTCACCTGTAAAATCCAGTGATACCGATTGCTTTCTATGGTTACACACCCGAGAGTTTCGACAATTTCGAATTTGGAAAAGAATAAGTATGCCTCATTCGAGACAAATCTTGTCAATTCTTTCTGTGAAAAGACATTTTGTATGTCTCAGTGTTAGAAAAAATTATGTGCTTATAGTACATGTAAATATATATTTAATAAAATTGTTTGTTTTTTTCTTACAATTCGTTTTATTTTCCACAGCTTGAAAATTAAATTTTAAAAATTTTGAAAATTAAATTAACCAGCTTTTCCACAGCTTCGTTTTTATTTTCCACAGCACCAACATTAATTAATAAATTTTTAATAAATATCAGGCTTATTTTAAAACAAGAATTTATAGCAATATTACTTCCTTAGCGTGTTGTATAATGAAGGATTTCTGCATTTATTGTATTTGAAAGAATGAATGCTTCATGTTTTCAATTCATAATTTAATATTTTATGGAAATAAAAAAGATGAGGAAATAATCTGCAGTATATTAACAAGATTTAATAAATAAATTAAATTGAATGTGAAGGTTTTTTATTTTTTTTTAACCTAAAAATTAATGAAAACAGTTAATAGAAGACAACGTGATCAATGTACAAAGAACATTATTATTTATTTATATTTAATGCTACTATTATTTATATTTAATGCAATCTCACAACGAATACTTATTAATGATTAACAATGAAATGAGCTGTAATCTGTTTTTAAAGAGCATAAAAGATTTTTATTCTCAACCATTTGTGATTGAAATTCAAAAATATAAAATCATTTAAAAATATGAATACGATTCCTTAATAAAGTTATTTTTAAATTCTAAATTGTTGAAATAAAATAAAAATATTTCATTGGAAACTTTATATGGTAATAAACATTTATGATTTGTTTAATCGTTAATTTAATTCATATTAGAATACTCAGTTTATGTACAAGTTCAAAAACAATTTGTAAACGTACTAAATTTAAACATAAATTTCTAATTGAATTCTACGAAGCAACACACTTTAAATTGTTCTCAATATCACGTTACGTTATTCTTATGATTTTTTTTCCTATTAGTGTGATGAATTAAAATGTGTATTATCCGAGATTAACTGCTCATAATACAACTTTTATCATTTTTATTTAGGAGAAAATGCTACGCAATCACGTAGCATTTTTTCCAAGCGAGCTGCCCAGTTTAAGCTATTGATTTTAATAAATTTTACAATATCTGGGTCTTTAAAGAATTTATAAATTTCCGCGTTGTACCGACTTCTCCAACAATTACTTTTTTAACACCTCCAAGAATATCCTTTAAAATCTTCCGTTCAAATATACCGAGTGATTAGAGCTCGGTACCATGGATGTTTGTAATGGTTCAGAATCCATTTTAAATCGTAGGTCTCAGTCATGGTTGTAGAACGTTAAGCGAAGGACCGACAACACTATCCCGTAAAAAGAAAACATCTCTCGGCTCGAAATCTGCCAGCAGGCAGATGGCCTTAGCCCACCATGGGGCTGTTGCGGAAATGATGATGATAATGAAATAAGAAAATAAATAAAAGACGGCAACCTTTAATTATCTTACTTTAAAATACTAATAATTTTTATGTCATTTCAATGAAATTTTTGATTCTTTAATGTTAAAGATCTGCAATACCAAAAATGTATTATGCAGGAATGATTTTTTTTTTATTTGTCTTCTCTCAAATGCAATAAAATTCAACTACTTCATAGCAACGAAAAAATATTTTTCAATAATATAATCACGTTGTGAATGAAAGGACCAAACCGTTCATCCCAATTATGTTTCATAACGTTTAAAATGATCAGTTTTGCAGTCAGAAATTAAACATTTGTTAATTATCTACCGTCTCATTTCAATACACACAATGATTATATATATTTAATGATAACTTTCTTGGAAGATTAGTATTTCTATTCTTCAATTTTGAATAGAAAAACAATGATATTCTCTTCTTAGTAATATGAAATATATTGAACAAAACATCATCATAACTACTTTAATAATGGAAAAATATTGGTATTTTTACGGGAGGATAAGAAAAGTTAAGAGGCTGTAACGTCTCGGCTTATACTAGACCTATATCGGCTTCAAGAAGAGGGCCACTTCTGGGATCATGGGAACACTCCAATTTTTATTTACGTCCACATATATATATATACAGAACTCTGGGTTATATACAAAGCAATTAAAATTAAAAATATAAATTTGATCGCAAGTTCAGGATTAAATCACAAGTACAGTTCAAACAGTTATATATATATATATATATATATATATATATATTGTATATAAAAGCTTATAACTTTTATTTTATATTGTTTAACTTTTATTTCTCTCAACTTTTAAATATTTGCTTAATTTTTATTATCTTCTCAGCTTATGGGGACATAGACTTAATTGCTCATTTTCTGTTTCTTTGTCATCCATGTTTTCTTTATTTCATCCTCATGTTCTTAATAGAAGACAGGAGTTTAAGGCCCCTTTGGGCCAAGGTACTCCATAAGCCTGTAAAGACTGACTGACTGCACCCTCTGTTCTGATTTCGCAGTAATACCTTTGTAAAACATGACTTTTAAGCAGATGCGTTAAGGTTTCTTGAAGTAAGGAAATATTCAAATGATTTTTTCGAAGATTGCTGGAGAAATACAAAAATTTACTTTTTGTTATGAAATTTTTTTAAACATTTAAATATCATGTACAGTGTGAAAATATACAATTATTCTTATTTTAGATTGATAATGTAAATGTTTAAGCGTTTCCTTTTTCGTGTTGTGAAGGTCCCCCAACTTAATAACGTAAGCTGCCTAACTTAATATTTTTGGTTAAAATAATTTAGCAAGTACTTCATTATTCTGACAAATCACAAAATAAATAAACAATCATAAATACAAAAAAAAAAAAAAAGTTTAAATCTTCTCACCAGTCTTAAATTATGTGTGAACATACTTTTTCTGGAAGAATACATATAAGAGTATACCAATGTTTAATATCCCAAGAATGAAGCAAATGGCCATAATACTACTACATAAACCTTCAAATTCGAGAGTCCAAGGTATTTACCAAAATGTATAACTCTAGAACTTCATTTGTTCAAATACTACAAGAAGCAGTACACAATTCTGAGAGAGAAGTCTGTTAAGTGATGATTAAATAAATATTTTACAAATATAAACTGATCTTTAGCCACTATTTTGAGGAAATTGAAACTTGGGAAAGTAATATTTGTGTGTTTATATTTGGAGGAATACAATATAACACTCATTAGGTCTGTTTTTTATGCACCGACTCGAATAATGAACAATCCATCCCTAAGCGACTACTAATAATAGTTTTGGTTGGGAATAATTTGGTTTTAATATTAATAATTTAGATTTATCTATTCCTAATTTTCTTATAGAGATATGAGAATGAGTCATTTTTAAATAATTCTAGAGGAATGTTAAGTTGCGTCATTTTGTAAATCAATCCGTCTTGCCAGACCTTTTGGAAGGCTTTCGCAACATCTAAGAATAAAATTCCTGCTGATTCCATACTTGGTAGTATCTGTAAGAAAATTAGTGAAAATGTAGAATTTGGGTATAGAAGGGCTTATCAGCGTTTAGACGACAATAATTGCACACACATATACGCACTCGTGTTATATATATACATACACTCAAGAGACAAAACATTATGACCACCTGTCAATAACGAGTTGGCCCACCTTTGGCGCGCAACACAGCTTCAACCCACCTTGGCATGGATTAATACCACCACTTAATACCAGTTAAATACCATTTCCACCTGATCACGTGCCTTCCACGTCATCCAGGCGAGTTCATTGCAAAATGTAGGGGTGGTCATAATGTTTTGGCTCTTGAGTGTATATATATATATATATTCACGAAACGTAATCTGTATTAGATCCGCGGGGGCTGATCAAAATAAAGCCTGACCACTTAAGAAAGCTCAGTAGGTCGTATTAAACTATAAGTAATAGAAAAGGTATCTGAAGTCGAAATGCAATATATTAACAGTTTTATTAATAATTTTCACATTGCATTAATTTGGTCCAAATACATAAAAAAGAGAACTTCAAAACGAGGAAGTACTACATATACAATAAACATTTAATTTCTAAAGAAAACATAAACAAATTATTAATTGCAATTCATTTTTTACCTTTTTGAGTTCATGAATTTCCTCATTTATTGTTGATTTCAATATTTTGATGAAAATTTAATAAAAGTAAAGTAAGAAAAAGTCCGTTCTATCAACAAGAAGATAAAATAAACCGTGATTCTCTGAGATGATATATTAAAAAAAAAAAAAAAAAAAAAAAAGAAGCTATTTGACTTCTAATGAGGAATGGTCAGAAGTTTGAACATGTGCACACATTTCACATATTAGCCTTGGGGTGGAGAATCTCAAGCCCTTCAGCCATCTCTCTGTATGCGCATCAGAAAGTACCATACACATAAAAAATTATTAAAATGATGAGAAAATGGAATTAATATATTTCTACATGATTGTCAAGTTTATTCATCAATAAATTTTTTTTTCCTACGTTGTATTTTTTGTTGTTGTACGTTGTATTCTACGTTTTTCTTCATCGTTGTATGGATTTCAAATAAATAACTGTAATAAAGCATGTTTATATCCAATAATTTAAATACTAAACGTTGTTAAATTTCTTCTAAATTAAATGTTTAAATTTTCAGTTAAATAAATTGCAAATTTTACTTGATAAACTTAGAATTATGCTGAGCCAATGAAAATTACTTCTATCATATAAATTGAATATATTTTGTATTTTTGAAATATGTGGAGCATTTTAAACAGGAAACAATTTAAATTGAATTATAAATATGAATATAGTACTCAATAAATATTATTTATAATTTTTTAGACTTTCTTTTTAACTATCTATTATTCTTACATAATAACATTAAATACTGTATTTCAACAATTATCTATAAGCCTGGTATAAATTCATAGTCGTATTTAAAGATTTTTGTTTATAATTTACAATTCTTATATACCCTTCTTCCACCTAGAGCGACTAGATAAAAGTACAATACATGAGAATTCCTTTCGAATTCTGATTAAGAACTCAAATGATAGAACATAAAGCTTAAGAGTTTAAATCACCTATAATTAATTCTGTTAGTAACTTAAATAATATGCATAGACTGTAAAATATATTTAATGTACTGCTAAACCTTTTTTTTTTTTTTCATAAATGAGAAATAAAAATTTGAATTCCAAGCGATTTATCAAAAGAAGGGAAAAAAAAAAACAAACACTCGAAAGGAATTTAATAAAAAACACGAGAAAGAAATTTAAAGTAACCTATAAGAACAGCTTGTAAAAGAAATTAAAAAACATGTAATAAGAAACGTTGAAAGAGGTCAATTGCATATACTAATCACCTTAAAATTCTCAATAACTGGTTCATTACATGGAATATTTCTTTAAATGTAGATAAGACTGAAGTTGTTTTCTTCTTTATTGGAAATAAACGTAAAAAACCTCTGATTAAGATCCACAATAATATTAACCCTTGGAATAGTCAAAGTAAATATTTAAGAGTTGTATTGGGTCAGCCTTTAACTTGGAAAAAACATTTTCTGCACACCAAAACTAAATTTCGTATTGCCTTCAGAAAATTCTACCCACTTAAAATAGAAATTCTACCATGACCAGAAATAACAAAATTCTTCTTCATACGGCTAAGCTTCAGCCAATTCTCACGTAAGCTTGCTCGATCTGGTCCTACGCAGCTGAATCTAATTTAAAAACGCTTGAAACTTTACAAAATATCACTATCCGCCAAATTACTTCTGCTAAATGATTTATGCGCAATTCTGATGTCTATAAACCTATTAACATCTCTTCTTTAAAAGATTTTTTTAAATACATCTCTTAAATTTTTTGTCACGCTTATTAACCATGAAAATACTGCTTACTTATTAACCATGAATATATTGGACTCTTACGTTTCCAATTATGATTTAAAACGCCCGAGCAAAATTTGAGTTAAATTTCTAATTTAATTTATACAAATTTTTCTTTTCTTTTATTTGTTTATGATTGTAAGTTAATTTTATTATATTTGTAAATATATTCTGGGTAATTTCATTGTTTTAACTATATTTACCCTGTCATATCGGAGATGGAGCCTCCATGGGCTAAATAGTTCCAAAAGAATACGTCAACCAGTCGAACCAGAGCATTGCTGACTCTTTCTCGCTGAAACAATACCCATTTATTTTTTCTGTTATTTTTCTATATACAGCTTTTTTTTTTTGTCTTATTATTACTGAACAGTTACATTTCTCACCGAACTTTAATCAAACACGTTATTAAATCCAGATAGCAGGGCGCTGCAGATGACAAGCTAGAACTCAACTCACAGTCCATGACGTCAAAACCTTTAATCTTATGGTCAGACATGGCGTTTGATACTTTGTGTGAAGCGTTAAGGTAATATATTAGTACTAATTATGTATTCGAAAAAATACCGCCATAATATGCAACATACAACTTGATTGAGCATAGATTTTAAAGCAAGTAGTCTTTCAATTATAAAATTTCTGAAAATGTAATTTTTTGCTAAATATCGATTTGCCTCATGCGCCATTTTTATACGCTTTTACTAAAGTTAAAGCCAGCGCTTTTTTTCTTTTTGTATTATAACTGTTAATTATTTCCAAACAATATTTTTAAATTAAATTTCAGTACTGCAATTGTATATTATAATTATTCCTTTTATTATATTAATTCCTGTTTTTAAAATGTTTGTTGGAATTCGTATGAAACTTCTTGTGCGTTCTGTTGCAGAAATCATCGTGAAAATGAATGTTAAAATTTCAATGTACGTTGAGTTTTAGAAATTGCTCGTGGATTGTCGAATTATTATTCGGTAATCAGTTAAACTATTTAAATTTTTTTATGAAATGTGATTTTCATATGAGTGAAGCGAAAATGGACATTTGATGTTAAGTTATAAGCGATAATTTCCTTGCCAAATTGGCGGTTCCTAATATACAATTGACAATTTATATTATTAATATTTGTTGAAATTAGTAAAGTCAATGGAAAAATAAGCATCTTTAGTGTTACTAAATTTTCAGCGAAAGGTATTTTAAACATTTTTCTTACATTTAATGTATAAGTGTTCGAAGAAAATATTTTCAGTGCAATGTTTTTTATTCTTTTGTTGAAATTGCAACTTTTCCCATTGTGATTGTAAAAGAAAACACTGGGGATTTATTCAAGTTAAGCACGGGCGGCATATACCCAACTTGGCAAGAAATAAAAATAAAAAAAAAGTTAAACTAGAAATAGATTTGATGAATAATCTATTTCTAATAAATAATAAAACAATAATGAAATATTTTTTCTTATGCGATCTGCTTTTTGCCCAGTTTGCCTTAAATCTTTTGTTAAAGATTGTTCAAGTATGTTGTATAAAAAATGTCAAGCAAAATGAGTGTTAAATTCTTTTGATATTTAAATGAGTTTGACATATGGGGTAAAAAATATATTTAAAAATGAAGAATAAATTCTCATCCTTTTTCTATGTGTCATCTCACCATTATTAAAATTGCTTTCCATGTGAAGATGCACAAAATGTTTTGTTGGATTTATATATTTAAAGAACTGGCAGTTTGAAAAATCTAATTTAAAGTTTGATTTTTTGCAAATTGTCGAAAAGACACGCAAGAAAATGTTCATTTATAGTGTTAACAAACACAAACTACTTCAAAGTTAAATTACTTGAAAAAATTAAATAGTTTGTTCCCCTAAATTTAATCAAACCCTTAATTCTTCAGTGTTATTGAAGTTTTTATGAATATCATTACGTCAGAAAATTTAATAGTATGTGGTTCGGAAATCGTTACAAATTCTGAATTCGTCTGTTTTGTACTCATTTTTGATTTTATGTTATGGAATAATTATTGTGGGAACATTTATAAATTGTAGATTCACATTTATATGAATTTTTAGTATTGATTATAAAAAAAATATTATAAATTACCAATATGTATTAATTTGAAATGGAATATTGTAAAAAATTTATACAATTGTAAGTGTACATTAATGGGAGATTTTGAAATAGTTATTGAATTGCAATTGCTTATTAATTTGAAATTTAGTACTGATTCTATGAAAAATCATGAGTTATAATTGCTTGGAAGAATATATGGATTGCAGAATACATTGTGTAGTTAGAACTGCAAACTTTTTTTAAAAAAAGTAATTGCAAGTTTGTCTCGCAATGTTACCCAACTGCTCCATTCTTATATCTCGCATGCATTTTTACCTCTCTACATGATGTTGTACTTTGCATTAAATGGTTTGTTCCCTAAATCTGTTCAAACACCTAACTGATTCAGTAATAATTAATTTTTTATTACCATTTGCTGCGAAATTGCTATGAATTCTTAATTGAAAATGAGTATTTTTTTGTACTTATTTGCTGGTGGATATAAATATGATATTGAATAGTTATGGCAGGAAAATTTATGAATTGTTCATGTATATTTATATGAAATGGAAGTGAAGTATGCAAGAAAGGGAGTAGACTAAAAACAATTATGAATTGTGTAGTTTTGCTTAATGTGAGCTAGAGTACTAATTAGTAAAAAATTTATTAACTGTAAAATCATACTAATTTGAAATGTCCTTAATTGTAAAAAAAAAAAAAAAAAAAAAAAATGCATTGTAAATGGACATAGTGTGAATTGGAGCATTGATTATAAAAATATGAGTTCAAAAAGGCCTGGAACCATAGAATGGTTGTTGTATAAGCATTGTGAGATCAGAAGAGTAAGCTTTTTTAAAAAGTAATTGTAAGTTTTTCTTTCAATGTACAAACTGCATCATTCTAAATGGCTGAAATGCATTTTTAACTTTAATGCTTGATTGAGTACTCTTTATTTAATAAATATTTTGTTCCCATTTATTAATACAAACACTTCATTTTTGTTTTTGTTTTTTTAAATATCAGTGTAATAGAGTTTCATACCATTTTGTTTTGAAATTACTATGAAGCCTTAATTCAAAACTGAATTTTTCTTTTTGCACTCATTTGTGGTTGGATATAATGTCATGGAATTATTGTCAGACAATTTATGAAACATAAATATCATTAGAATAAAAATACTGATATTTAAAGCATTTCTGGACTAAATGCACATTAATGGAAAATGGTGTGTTGATTATCAAAAATTTATTAATTGTAAATGCATATCAATGTAACATTGAGTTTTGATTGGTGTTGAAAAAATTAGTTGTGAATGGCTAGAAACATAGAATGATTGTAATAACATTTTGTTTTCAGAGAACTACAGAATTTTTTTAGTCAAACATGCCATTATTTATCTCAGTATAACAAATTCATATATATAATTCCAAATGACAAACATGCATTTTTAACCACATTTTTTTTTTTTTTTTTTGTTCCTTTAAATTTGTTCAAGCTCTCAATTCATTCTGTGTTCTTTTAATTTTCATTAATGTCATTGTATCAAAAAATTTCATACAATTTTGTTTTATATCCTTGATTTAAAACTGATTTTTTTTTTTTTTTTTATTCATTTGTTAATGGCATAAATATGATATTGAACAAAAATTGCAGTGAGGATTTTCTAATTGTGAATGCATATTCGTATGAAAGGAAATATTGATAGTAAGAAAATTAATGAATTGTTAAATCCACATTAATGTGAAATGGGGTGCCGATTTTAAAAACAATAAATTATAAGTACATGGAAAAATAGAATGATTTTAGTAAGCATTTTAAAGTTAGAACTAAGTAAAAAAAAAAAAAATTGCAAGTTTGTTTCAATATTATGTAACAATCATTCTAAATGGCTGATATGTATTTATCTCTTGAATATGTGATGATGTTCATTAAGACTTTTTTTTGTTTCCCTCAATTAATACAAATGCTCAATTCATTTGAGTATTTTTAATAGTTTTTATGAATACCATTGTGCTAGAAAATTTCGTATCATTTTGTTCAGTAATTACTATGAATTCGATTCCAAATAATTTTCCTTTTTGTATTGATTTGATATAAATATGATATTGAATAAATATTTTAGGAAAATTTATGAATTGTAAATAGACATTAATATGAAATGGTTTGTTGATATCCATAATAGCTATGAATTGTAAAAATACATTAATGTGAAATAGAGTACTATTTTTAAAAAAGTCTTGAACTCTAAATGTGCATTAATTTGAAATGGTGTACTGATAGTAAGGAAATAAATTTTAAACATTTTGAAACAGAATGGTTGCAGTAAGCATTGTTCAGTCAGAGCTGGTTAAACTTAAAAAAAAGTAAATTTCAAGTTTATTTATCTCAAGATTACTTAACTGCTTGATTCTAAATGGCTTACAATGTTATGAAGTCTTCTTTTTCTATTGACAATAGCCATGGTGGACCAAGCCATCCTGAAAACCTTTCTTTCATTCCAATTTC
>BPLR01001748.1:0-38150 GCA_021605095.1 Caerostris extrusa
TTTACCTTATAATGTCCCTTTCATTGGTGCCTTCGAGGAATAGGATAGGGGAATGGAGTTTCATATGGAGGAACGGGAGTTTTGTATCGCCTTCCTAATCGTCAAGAGGAATGAAGAGAGAGGATCTTGAAATTCTACCCTTGGTATTGTTGGTTTGATGCTATGATTGATTCAAGTCTGTGGTAGTTCAACTTAACTCGTATTATTTTCAATACTATAGAAAAGACATCATGAAATATAGGCATAGCCATATATGGTATGCTAGTAAATTTAACCAACCACAAATCGCGATATAAACCGAATTTTTATAGTATGTACTAATATTGTATCAAGCAAAGATATTAAAAACTCTGGTATTTAATTTTGTTTTAGCAAAGCATAATTATTTTTCTAAAAATATTTAAAAAAACACTCAAAGTAAATCATGTATTTGGTACACCCTGTGCAAAAATATAATAAGAAAATAAATATTGAATACTCTCACAATTCTGCAATTAAACTTCAAAAATTGTGCAACTTTCTGTTTAAGCAGATGTGGGTATGGGTGACTTTGGAATCTGCACAAATTTAAATTTAAATTCTAAATACAAACTGGCTTTTTAATAAAGAGAACTTCTTCTTCATTAGCGCAGCAGCCCCCTGGGGGCCGTCTGCCTTACTGGCAGATTTTGTGACAGATGTTACTTTTTTACGGGATAGGGCTGTCAGTCCCTACGCCCAATAGTCATATTATACCGGGACATATGGTTTGAAATGGATTCCGAAACTCTACAAATATCCATGGCAGCGCGGGACTGGAGTCTGAAACCTGTAACACCAAGAGCTAGTCACTCGGCCATCATGACTCAATAACATGCTACCTCAAATATAAAAAAGCGAATTCGTGTATAAAAAAGAGAAATGGTTATGGTTTGCACAAATTTTTCATTCTGAGCGTTTCAGTCGTTGAGTTTCAGAAAGATATCTTTTCTTTAAATTTCATAATTCAGAATAGGTTTTAAAAGATAAAAACAAAAACTTCATGTTTATTGAATAATAAATAATTATCTACCCTACTCAATATGAAATCAAGTAAAGCTTTAGCAGACTAGTTGTGTTATAAATGTATAAATCTAAACTAATTCATAAATTTATTATTGTAATAAGTTAAAAAAATATTTTAATACTTTCAGTATTCACCTTAAATAACTGGACTCATCCCGGGAAATGCCATTTAATTTGAATTGAACTAGAATGCTTGGAGAATATCAAATTAATGTACAATCCATCTTGAATTCTCATCCCTTATTAATTTCAGCCCTGGGTTATTTGGCTTTTATAATTGTCATTATAATGTTAGATTTAATATCTCGAGATTGCTGGGACTTTACACAAATTAATTATAGCAAACTACGTAATTTATCGTTGATGAATGTAAAGGTTTATTCAATGAAAGGACATTAAGTGTGAAGAATATTTGTAAAGCTCTGAATATTTCGATGTAATTTGACATTCGATAAGTATAAAATATCCTATTAATTTGAAAAAAAAAAAGAAAACAAACATTGGACAGATTTTGCTTAAAAAGAACCACTTTTCAAATAGAAAGAGAAACCAGAAGTGCTTGAAATTTAAGTACGGCGCGAAAAAATGTGCAAGTTTTTGTTTTTAAATGTTACTCCGACATTTATACACTTATTCTTTTATTTAAAATATATTTTTTATTGCACGATTTAAAAACGCATTATTTTTTTATAAAAATTATGTTAAAAATTACTCTATTACTTCCATTAAATGTTTTAATATTCATAAAGGTTCTATAAACAAATAAAGCATGATTACCACCTGGGATATAGATGACTTATACTTGCTGATATAAAAACGAATTGGAGAATTGCACTATATTTGAAATTGTTTTCTTTGTTAAGCATCGGTGGATCTCGTGTTCCTCTGATGTATGTTCCTAACTGTTCATGAGGAAAGAGTATGTAGTGTGTGTATCAAGTGTATTACCTTGGGATGACTTTTAAGGGAACGAATAGCATTTGCGTGTCATATGAAAGAGAATCTAGAGAGTTGACACTAGGCAGCCTGAACATCGATGTGAGACTCTACACATATTGTCACAATCGAATAAGTTCATCGAATCTTCTCGTTTCTGAAAACAGTGACTGAATGACTCCACTAAATGATTCAAACTTGAGACCTTCTACAGGCTAGTTGCTCACAAACGTTACCATTGTACGTATGTGCGCATCTTTGTTTTTTTTCGAGATGAGCACTGAAGCATGTAATTTACAATTTAAAAAGAAAATAATAAAATTACGACTCTGGTAGTGTTTTTTTTTTATTATAACCAATATTATAACGAACTATTTTACTTTAATGCAATTTCATCTATGATTTACGAAATTCGAACAAAATTCTTCTAACCTTATATCCAAAAAAAAAAGAAAAATGGCATAAAAATATGTTCGAGGCATTATTTTGTTCTTTTGAAATCTTACAAATATTTACAGTAAATAAATTCATTAAAAAATTAAATTTATTCGATGTTGAAACAGATTTGATATATCCAGTAATAAAGCCATTCAATATCCCGAAGAAAAACAAGGTTTTGTACTTTTA
Organism: Caerostris extrusa; assembly: GCA_021605095.1. Lineage (NCBI taxonomy): Eukaryota > Metazoa > Arthropoda > Arachnida > Araneae > Araneidae > Caerostris > Caerostris extrusa. Next base: position 2,608 of record BPLR01001748.1, read on the forward strand.
TCAAATTTTTTTTTTATAAATGAAGATATTTTGTTTTGTAAATATGATGATTTTTGGTGATAAAAATATTGATTCCTCAAGATAAAGATTTAAGAAACATTGCTTTGAAAAATATCGGCATTGCATTATTTTTGACCCGCTTGAATGGCAATTTGATAAATCGGTCAGAATGTTTTTCCGCTGGGCTGAAGGAGACAGGGGATCTTGGTTTGGTTTGTCGCACTACGGACATTTTTTTTACACATTTTAGGCTAATTGGAATGGGACCTACTTTTCTTTTTCCGAACCCCAACAAACGTGCCAGGGATCCGCTCGAACCTGAAGCCTCTGTAGGACAGCGCTTGTTTGCCATCAGGTCGCAAGGAGACAAGGCTGTGAATTCCTCAGACGACAACTTCTGGCATGTTTGTTTTAAATTGTTGTAGCAAAATGTGGTGCACTACAGTGGGCATTAATATAATCACCCTTGAGAACATCGAATCTGCTATGTATCTTATCATTCTATAGGTGAATGGCCATTCTCCAAAATGGCTAATTCAAAACCACTTTCTTTTCTACTAAATTAAACAAATGTTTGAAAAATATTTTTGTAATTTAATAATAAACATTTTACAAAACTTTCGACAAAACATTGAAGTTCTTTAAGTACACAAATATTTATTTATTGCTGATTTTGATTGTCTTTATGTTTTTGTATTCTTATAATATTTGAATGAACTGCAAAACGATTGTTTTTATTTCGACAAAATTTTATTGATAAACAATAGAAATTGTATTGATTTTTCCCATTATTATTTACAGAATGTATTACTCAACTTTTGTTATTAAATTTTGTATTTATCTATATTTTGTGTTTTAACTTAAAAACGTAATGTTTACTCAAAAAGCTGCAGCGAGTTAGTAAGTACTTGAAATTCAGTATCATTATTTTAAGTCAAATTTCGAAACTCTGATATGCTACTCGTGTAATGTTTGCTACTTACTTTGCATGCTAATATTAGCTCGAATGTTACTTTCTCCTGTGTGTGATGAATGAAATGTTTACTTATTCCTCGGAACATAGCGTGACGAGAAAGCAAAAAAAATGCTTGGAAAATAAACGGCAACAGGCAAAAATACTTTTCTTGTGAATAAAGCCTCTCTGGAAATGTGAGAAGAAAGATTTCCTTTCTGAGTTTCTTTTCTTCTTTTTTATGGGTTTTTCGATTGTTTTCTTCTCTGAAATATGTCGAAAGAGAAGGAAATTTAATCTTATAGTTTGGAGATGCGGAGTGTTTTATGTTCCGACAGAAAGAATATTGATTTACTCAAGAAAAAGTTGTATTATCAAGCGTTTTCGGGTGAATCATTTCGGCTTTTATGAAACATTTCTCTTAAGCATTTTTTGTATGTTTCGAATTTGAATTTCTCATTTATTCTTTGTTGTAGTGCTTCGTAAACTTTTTTGTTGAGAGTTTTTGAGGTATCACAGTTTTCTTAACTTCGAATTCAGTATTTTTATTATCAGTATTATGATATTAAAAATGATATTCCTCTACAAAATAATAATAATCAATTTCAAATTGATTGATTTCAAATTAAATTGATGATACCTACTGTCAGATGAGCTACCACTAGGCACTAAAACCTAATCAATTTCAAAAATTGATTATTCATTAGTTTTAGCTGCCTAGTCTTCTCTGTCGCTGACCATAACCCAGCATTGGGTTGTTACACCAATAAAGAAGAAGTGGATAAGCGCATTTTTATTTTCAGATTGAAGAAACCCAACTTATAGAAATATAATGCACCAAGCAAAGCGAAATGAAATGTGATCCCAACATTTTTTCTAATGCAGCTGGCAATACAGAGACAGTATGTTATCTTTATGCCATAAGGAATGCCTGTACCGCTGTTAGTCCTTTAGCACACCTGGGAGGCACGTGTATCTTGAAGATATGCTACGGACGCCAGTAACACTACCCCCACAAGCTATACGAACCTATTAGACCGATATTTAGGTTTGAAGTGGAATCCGAACCACTACAAGCATCCATGGCACCATCCGGAACTCAAACCCGAAACTTGCTAGCCGAGCGACAGAGCGCCACTCTGACATCAGGCCCCTTGTAATCAACATGAAAAACTAAGCAGATTGCTTCTGCGTCAGTATCGAATACTAAAAAATCCGAGGCCAAAAAGAGCTCCTCTAAATGCTTCATTTTTAGGGTATTCATTTCAAATTGTGTCAGTGAAATGTGGATGCAAAAGTAACAGATCGTCTATGGTTCAACCTATATAACTGAATCTGCTGCATATTTGTCGTTCTGTTGGCGAGTGTTATAATTTTAAGCTATATACAGAGCGACGCTGGTTGGTTCTGCTAGTGTTTGTAAAACTCCTGCACTCTCGGGAAGCTGTTATTACAGGGCGTTTGGCTGAATTTCCTTATCCCTATAAATACTAGATCGTGTAAATACACTATATCTTTTAACTATCACTTGCATGTAACTAAATTGAAACTTCAATAAATATTTGAAACAATTGATAGAGTCTTCTCGAATCAGAAAGCAACGATTAAATTACTAACTGAATTATAGAATCCTGGAAATGAAAGAGAGTCGTAATGAAACCTGGTGCAATCGGCCTTCAAGTAGAAAAGATTGAAACGTTCAGTTTAAATTTCCTTGATTAGAAAAATTTTCTAAAAAAAAATGAACACAGAAAAACTAAAAGTAATTAAAGTTAAACGCTTCGCAGTTCAGTGACTAAATTAATCAGACGTACAGATGAAGAATTGGATAAGGATGATAAAGTCTGATTATTATATGATAATTCAGCTGTTCTTTAGAACACAAAGAAACGTTAGAGAAGGTCTAGATAAGTCTATTGACTGTGTAGTAAATGTTTAGGATGATGTAAAAAATAATCGAAGGTTCCTTATAATATACTGAATCTCCTCAATCTATAGTGATCCGTAAATCACGAGTAAATAGATACTTAGGGAACTTAAATAAACTTCAAAAGTTATCTAGTTCGATTTCCAAATCGGTCTAATATTAATACAGATCTCTCTGGCGTTCGGTACCACAGGTATCGGGTTCAAATCAGCTTTCCCCATGGATGTTGTAGTGGTTCGGTATTCCCTTTAAATCGTAGGTCGGTCCTAATAAGATAGTAGAGAGCTGCGGGGGCATTGTTACTCCCCTCCGCATCCGTGGCTTACCATCAAGTTACACGCGCCCCTGGGTAATGCAAAGTGAGAGTAACATCGGTGCAGCCCTTATGGCAAAGATGACAGTCTATTTGCCAGCTGCATTAGAAGAAAAAAAAATTATTACAGAACCTGAAAGAATGTTAAAAACTAACACGAAAGTACTGGATATATATATTTAGATAAATTTTCTGGCGACATTTGTAGGTTTCCGTAATTTTGGCTCCAGTATGAGGCATACATACTATACATGAAAAGTACAATATATCGAAAATTTAAACCTTAAATCTTTACTAACATACCTTAAAAAGCCTTATTAAAGCCGATTATCTTAAATCTTTATTAATTTATTCAGCTGCAACTTCAATTCGTGTTCTTCCTTAAAAACAGAAAATTAAATGAATTCTGTCGAAATTCTTAAAAATCGATTTTTGAAAAGAAATTTTTAATTTTCGCTCATACAAATCGCCTATGAAATTTAGAACCGACTCGAAACAGCAATGACATGTTTGCTTTAAGAAAACTGTACGACGAAATAAATGTGAAAATGCGAAGTCTTGAGTTGTTAGGAGTTAATTCAGTTTCTTAAAATTACTATTATTACTATTACTCATTATATAAATGTATTCTTAGTAATTGTGTTCCACAGTTCAACAGAGAACAAAATGGCAAGGGAGAATCTAATGTGACAAATTTATTATTTATAGCGCGAGAAAAATCATTGAATACAACTTCTGTTGACTTGGGGAATTCAATTCTTATGAAAATAAGCGAAAACAAAATTTCTCAACACAATCTAATTCGATGAAGGTAAAAATACATCAGCTTGCACATTAAATACCTTAACAGAAGACGTTAAATTGTAGGTTCCGGTCTATTTATCCTAAAGGGAGCACAAGATGACCGCAGAGCGACAAACCAAACCAATCCTTAACAGAAGTAAACTGCGCATTTTAAATAGTAAACATAAATCTTATAGTCGTAACTTCAGTTTTAGAAGAATATAATAATTATGATGAACTGAAAAAAATCAAAGGTTCCTTAATCTACAGTAATCTGTAAATCCCGAGTAAATAGATATTTGAGGAACTTAAATAAATTTCAAAAGTTACCTAGTTTGATTGGAAATTTGTCTAATATTACTACAAAATTTGAAAGAAAGTTAAAAACTAACAAGAAATTGCAGGATATATATTTAGATAAATTTATACCCTGCAATTAAGCAAGCATTAAACAAGGTAAATGCTTCCGATGTTACAAAAATTCCATATAATAAGTGGCTGTAAAAGCTATTCATATTAAGTGTAGTATTTATAAATCTAATGTCCATCAGAACTCTCTATGCTGCGAGACAAACTGCGATAATGCGACGAAAGAAAAAAAAATAGTGCCGTCCTCTTTAACGCGAATACCTTTAAGTCGGAATAAGTCATCTGGATTCCAGTATTTTTCCAAACAATAAGATGCAAGTTTGTTAGTAGAAACGAGTTGTAATTGTTAGGCTGTGTCTAGACACTGGCTCAGACAGAATTCTTATTGGTTGTCACTTGAAGGAGCCAGGTTTACAGGTCACAAGTCAGAAAGTGCTAAAAAATATTGCCTTTGGTGGGAAAGTAGATACTCCATCTACTATTCAGAATAGAGTGCGTTTCTTATTGACAAATGAGAAGACCAACATACAATGGGCATAGAAGCTTTAGAAAGTGAAACCATATGCCCAAATATAATGGCGACACCTACTTTAGAATTGCGCGATAAGATTAATAAATTGGGAATATATTTGTAGGATGTTATCTATGATATAAATCAAGGAAATAAAATAGATATATTACACTCAAGAGCCAAAACATTTATGACCACCTGTCAATAACGAGTTAGCCCACCTTTGATGCGCAACACAGCTTCAACCCGCCTTGGCATGGATTAATACCAGTTAAATACCACTTCCACCTGATCACGTGCCTTCCACGTCTTCCAGGCGAGTTCATTGCAAAATGTAGGGGTGGTCATAATGTTTTGGCTCTTGAGTGTAATAGGTAGTGATTATTATTGGACAATATTTCCCCAACTGTCGTCTTAAATGAATCTAAATTTCGATATACACTGCGTGGACTAATTTCTAATTCTTTTTAATTCCAATGATCAAGTGAATGCAATGCTTGTTTCAATTTGGGGGTGAAGGTAAAGACAATAAAGCCTTAATTGAACTCCAGAAATATTGAAATCTTGTAACTCCGTAAATTAAGGATGACCCAATGGATAAAAAAATTGTACGATAAACAAAAGTTTGAACAATATGATAAATCAATTAAATTTAAGGATGGTAGAAATGAAGTTAAACTTGCTAGAAAATTTGATGATGTACATCTTCAAAATTATTATGATGTTGCAAAAGGAGATTTAAATATTTTGTTTGAAGAATCCATCTTTGCTTAAAGACCACAAAGCTGTTATAAATGAATCTTTCTCTGTAATTTCTAAAGATATAATTGCTAAAGTTGAGCCTCAGGAATTAAGTTCATATAATGAAAATATGACATATTACTTACAGCGTTACTCAATAGTTCGCAAGGATAAGCAAACAACTAAACTACTCGTGTTTTTTGATGCTTCGGCATGCTCCATCAAAGCCATCTTTAACTGATATACTTTTTCCTGGCCCAAATTTAAACTCAAATTTATTTGATTTGATGTTCAAATTTAGGCGTAATAGTATCGCACTAGTAGCAGACATCAAAAATATATTTTTACAAATAGGTCTGGCGGAAAATGATCGAGATTCAACACGATTTTTGTGGGTTGATCAACTTCCACATGATCAGAATATTTCTATGAAACCTGAAATTATAAGAATGACTACAGCGTTATTTGAAGTGACTTCCAGTACATTTTAATTAGGAGCGATTATAGGACACTATGTTAGAAAATTTGAAAATCAATATCTTGAAACTAGCTCAATGATAAGTACTTCATTGTATGTAGATGATTTATTGTTAGGTTTATTGACAATAGAGGAAGCTTTAAAATTAGATAAGGAATCATTTGATATTTTCAAAGTTAACATGTCGTTCTATAAATGGCAAAGTCATTCTCCGAAATAAGAGAACACCGAAGTACGACCTTTAAAATTTGACATCGGTGAAACAGTAAATGCAAATCCTTTCAAAATTTTTGGGATTAATATAGGATACAGATCAAAATCTTTTGAGAATATCAATTTTTCAAAATAAAACTAATATAACTATGATACAAACTATTGGGAGAATTTCTGATAGCATTAAATTTCTGTCCCTATTTACAGTAGCTATAAAAATTATTTTCCAATCTCTATGGGAACAAGGTATAGGTGGGATAAAAAATTTTTCGAGGGTTTTAGAAATTAAATGGGATAGTGGTGTGAACAATTACAATATTTAAATTAGATAAAAGTTAACAGATGCTATTTCCGTGTTTTGCAGGGCAATTAAGACAGTATTAGAATACATTGCTTTTGTGATGCCATTGAAACCGCTTTTGGCACTTTTATAAGATTTAGCAAAAGATGAGATGTTAAGGACAACCTTTGTGATTTCTAAAAAGTCGATTAGTTCCTGTAAAACGTATGACATTACCTAGATTAGAACTCATGGGTGCAGTGATTGGAGCTAGACTTATTAATCAGTACTGCCAGGGCTGAAATGTGCAAATATATTTATGGAACGGATTCCAACATTCCAATACAGAAACCTTTTGTAAACAATGGAATTGTAGAAATACAAAATTTGATCAATCCAAAGGATTGCAGGCGTTGTAAAAAGTCGAGGCAAGGGTACTGGTCGTCTTATTATAGGAGTTACAAAAACGATGACTTATGTTGATTTGTCCCATCCTGGCTTATTAAGAACTATGAAGTATAGACTAAGGAAAAGGAAATCTAGGTCACTGTAGATGATACTTTATCAAAGAAGAAGATAAAAAGAAACATAGTTCTTCCAAATTTCTACACCTTAAAAGAGAATCACTCATAGAAATATACAAATTCAGTTCCTTATTAAAGATTATCAGAATAACCTCCTAGTTAAAAGGATTTATATGCATATTTGAGACATTCAGATAAACGTATAGGAAATTTATTTGCAAGAAGAAATTTAAGAATCCGAATATTTTTAATAAAGAAAATACATTTAAAAAGTTACAAGGAAGAAATCATATCTTTGAAAATAAAGCGACAAATTAAGAAAATTTTGAAAATTTATAATTTATATCCTTCATTAGACGACACCAATTTATTACACATTGTTAGTAGACTTAATCAAGGTGGCTTTTCTCACAGCGATAGATTGATAAATAATCGATTGATAAATAAACGATCTGAAAACGATAGATTTACTCACTAGCCTACTTTTACTACCTCAACAGGACATATTTACGTAACTATTGGTTATGGAGAACACTTAAAATTGATGTATAATGCAGTATCTTTAACACTTGCACAACTTCGAAAACGATTTCGGATTCCTCAAAGACAGCAATTCATCAAAAGAATAATTAGCAAAAAAAAATAAGTTAATATAAAAGTTAAAAAAGTTAATAAAAAGTTATAAAAAAAATATATGTTAGCTAATTTATTGGCCAGCTATTGTTGTATAACATCTCTTGCTAGCTGGCCAATAAATTAGCAACTTAAAGATGAACTACCACAATCACCACCTTTCTGCATTGTGGAATTAGATTTTGCTGATCCAATTATAATTAGAGTCTATAAGAACAGTACAGAAAAATCGTACATTTTTTATGCACGTGCACATTAACTAGGCTGTATACTTTAGGGTGAGTGATGAACGTGACAACAAAATCCTTCATATTAACTTTAAGCAGATTCTTTTTCAAGACGCGGCATTTGTAAGACTATATATGTGGATAAGGAAAAATGTTTTAAAGCAGCTGAAAAGGAATTACAGCATTTTGCTAAAATAGTAAAAAAAGAGTAAGATTTCATTTCGCCAGAGAGCGAACCACTCGGCCCTCAGGCCCCGTGTTACGTGATAGAAGAACATCCAAGCAGCCAACTCAAATCAATAAAGTATTTTGTAAAAGAGAATATCTTGATTTGATATGTTATAAAAAGTCTGATGGTCCACTTGAAGCCCGTGGCATATTTTACTCCTTCTCAGATCTTTATGTTTATTTTCAAAAATCAAAAATTAAAACTTTTATGGTATAGAATTAAGCTAACAATATTTTTTTATTAGTTTACAACATTATTGAATATTTTTATAGAGTAGGACAGTTCAAACTGTTTTCTGTGTTCATATCTCCAACAATTCCTGAGAAACACTAATCTTCCTCAACTCCAATATGTCAAATGCACTGAAGCAAAAGCCTTTTTGATGAGGATTTATGATCTCCAAAATACTGGCCATCCCTAAATGTTCTTCCAGCTACCAACAATCATCGTCCAAGAAAAAAAAAAAATTCTCTAAGGATAGGATTGATAAAAGGAAATATAATTTTCTGGTGAACTTTGCAGTATCTGTATTACGTTTTTGATGCAACATAAAGTTAAATACAGTAGTTTAATAAATAGATGTAATTGATTTGTCTCAAAATTTTGACGAATTTAGTTGCTGGGGGGTCATACTTCCTGACCAATCTTCTAAAAGGATCTTAACCCCTAATAGTTTCATAAGTTAAATTTGACTGTCAAGTTAGCCATCTCTGTTAAAGATATGAAGTAGCAACTCATTAAATATTTAAAGAAAAGGATTTTGTTTTCAAGCAAGCTATTTGATAAAAAAAACCATACTAACTCCTCATTGTGAAAGTAATGTTAAAATTTAATTCAATTGAATTACTAATAAAACAAAAGACTAAATAAAAATAAATAAAATGTTCGAGGAGAAACAAACTTGCTTAAAAATTCAAAACCTTAAGCACTATGTGATATTTGTGATATTTCATTATTTTTATTAAAAAAAATTAAAATCCCTTAGTACACCACAATGTAAAGACCAAGAAACTTTTTAAAAAGTAGATTTCGTTCATTATACAAAGATTTCAAAATATGCCATTAATTAATTTTAATCACAAAAAAGAAATAATCAACTCACTTGATAATGAAAACAGAAACTGGAATGAAATATCGTCAGCTAAATAAATAGTTTCTTGTCATTGCCATTAATTAAAATGTATTTTTCTCTACGGAATTAAATGGAATTGGAAAAATGAATATAGTACACCTATCAAATTCTTTTTCATGTTTATACATCTCATTATTGATTCTAATGTACAGTTATGAGAAACATATATTTAGATTGATTGCTTTTTGTCAATTGATTTTTGCAATAAAAGATGCCGTACATTTAATTTATGAAACAATAAATTATTTTGTTGTTGTTTATTTTTTTTATTTTTAATTCAAAGGGAAAAATTCATAATATTCATATATTTTTTTTTTAAAAGTTACGAAACATTAATTTTTTTTTGAATACAGCAATAATTTATCTTGAAAAATATTAATAAAGGGCAAATTATTTTTTGGGTTACATATAAAAGATAAATTAAAAAGTTTTTAAAATATTTTTAGTTCCTCCCTTTCTGTTTTAGAATTAAACCAATTTCGTTGCTTATCATTATTGTGTCAACAATATTACAAAATACGCAATAATTAAAAGAACAGGAGCTTCTTTTTGGTATAAAAGCTTGTCTTTAAAAGTTTTTTTAGTAATTTTTATAAAAAAGTGACTAATAATTTTTTATAATTACATTATTATTGCCCATAAAATTATGGATATTATTTTCGAGAATCATATTTTCGTTTCCTTTAACAACTTCTTTGTGCTTAACCACTCTCAACATTTCCTTTCGTTAATTTTATTGGTTAATTTTTAAATTATATATTTTTATCGGTTTTGGTTATTCTTATTGGTTAATTTTAAAATAATTCCTTTCAAGAGCTATTCTTATTGGTTAATTTTGAAATAATTCCTTTCAAGAGCTCTTCTTATTGGTTAATTTTAAAATAATTCCTTTCAAAGGCTCTTCTTATTGGTTAATTTTAAAATAATTCCTTTCAAGAGCTATTCTTATTGGTTAATTTTTAAAATAATTCCTTTCAAGAGCTATTCTTATTGGTTAATTTTGAAATAATTCCTTTCAAGAGCTCTTCTTATTGGTTAATTTTAAAATAATTCCTTTCAAGAGCTATTCTTATTGGCTAATTTTAAAATAATTCTTTTCAAGAGCTATTCTTATTGGCTAATTTTAAAATAATTCCTTTCAAAACTATTCTTATTGTTTATTTTCTTAAATTTCTTTCAAGAGTTATTTGTATTGGTTTATTTAAATTTCTGTCAGGAGCTTTTTATACATAATACATTTGTACATGTATTTATTTTTTCACTAGCTTTTCATACATAATATTTATTTAAATTTCTTTCACAAGATAATAATTAAATAATATAAAATTAATTAAAAAAAAATTAAAAAAGATCATCTGGTGAAAGCAAAGACAATTTCATTTCAAAGTGAAAAAGTGATTTTTCAAGAAAAGAAAATCTTTGCAATTCTATAGTTTTATTTATTTTTAAGAGTGCTGTTATTACATGGATACATGGATATTTCTTACATTAAATTCTAAATTTCATGCATAACCTATATAATACCAACTGTGGATCATCAGAGCGACATCAAATTCATCACTAGCCATGCATAACCTATATATTAGCCCAGCCGATTGTTTTATCTTTTCTTTTTAATTATTTTTTTAATTTTAATATGAATTCAAATTTTATTTTTACATTTTAATTCAATTTTAATTTTAATACCAAATGGTTATCTTAAATGTATCAATTTAGTTGTTTATTTTTATTAAAGCAGATAATTTAAAAATATTTTGCTTTTTTAATAATTTTATAATTTTCATTATGGGATTTTTCTTCATTTCATTCGGAGAGCATTCCTATACAAAGAGGAAATGTTTAGAAGTGGTATAAATAGTTCAAAGAAGGCAAAAAACGCGTTGAAGATGAAGAGCCCTCTGGTCGACCATCACCCACAACCGACGAAACTCATGCCCAAAAATTATTAGATTCAACTTGAATCGCCGCGTGCTTTGAAGGCCATCCATTGCCGATTAGCATGCATTGAGGATTGGAAAAAAGTTGGCATAAGTGCATTGTGTCCGAGGGAGTTACTATGAAGGTGATGAAATAAATTCGGAAGAATAAATAAAGAGTTTTTTAAACAAAAATAATTGGTCTTACTGTTTGGGCACAGTAATATATGTTGATATCATTAAAATTCGCATTAAGTTTAAGTTTCAATAAAATCCCTTTTAAGTTACATAAAAATCCCTTTTAAGTTACATAAAAATCCCCATTAAATTTCATTAAAATCGCCGTATTCTTCCAATCTTTTGCTAAAAAGTATATAAAATAAGTATATGAATTAAATTACTTTAATTATCCAATTTGTCTAGCATATAACATATTCGTATTCAATACTTTACTCAATTACTGAAGCTATGGAATGTAATTTAACTACCCACATTTGTCTTAAATTTAAATGGTTTAATAAAAATTTGATTATCAGATGATATTCCAAAAGTGTTTTTATGACTCAAATGCTACTGAAAATTAAATTATAAATTGAATTTGAAAGCTTAAAATTATATTCATCTTTAATTTAATTTTTAAAAAAGATTTAGCCATATATAGTAAGTATTTTATTTCAATGTATTTATAGTTTTTCCAAATTTAATAGCCTAAAAAAATTAGATGATTACAATAGTTTTAAAAAATTATTTTAATATGTTTTTAAGTAATTTTGTCCAGTATTTTTAGAAGATTTACTAAATAGAAATTCAATTTGAAAATCAAATTAATTATACCATTGAAAAAGCTTATTATAATAAGTAACAATTAATTTATTTTCGACGACTATTTCTTTTTGTATGAGAATAAACTTATACATAACGTTTTACTCTATATTAGACGCAGAATATTAGACGCAGAATATTTGAAGTTGATTTTCTCTTAAATTGCTGTATTGACGTTTTATTGCTGAAATTTTTCCTTAATTATAAAATAACTCGTGTTTATTAATTCATATAAAAACTTTTTGAATTTTCTAAGAAATAAAAAAAGATTATTAGGTGTTTTTAACGTCTATACTTATTTATAATAGGTATAAATTTCTGTACCACATGGCCTAATCTAAATAGGTTACATAAAAGTTTCAATTTAAAAAATCAATTTTCAACTTACTTTTCAGAAAATGAAGAAACGTTTGCTTATTGTTTAAAAAAAAATGCATCTGAATTACAAAACCAAAGTATCTTAATTGGTAGTACGTTAGATTTCGCAACTTAGAGAACTAACAACTTAGCACCATGGAGATTTAGCAACTCATGAAGTAATTGGAAAAAAAAAAAAGAGACTGAACTAAAGATACAATATCTATGCAAATGAGGGAAACGATAAATCAATAAGCAGGAAAGTCATTTTGTCAGGTTTTGAGAAGGAAGAAAGGAAGATGCAAATATCCAGATGCCATCCGTGGGGTTGTTTGTTCCAAATTGTGGTGCATAAAGTGGGTATACAGTATAGCAAGTTTCCTTTGATGCACTTTTGGCTGAATTTGCTACATATTTCTGTTGAAGTGGCGAATAAACTTAACTTCTTAAAGAACACATTTTTGTTATAATGTGAAAAAATATAACTTAATTTTATTGCAATTTTTGTTTTATTACAATTCAGTCATTTTATATTGGTAGGATTTCGAAAAGAAAAAAAAAAGAAAAAGAAAAAAAAACACATAACGTCTCCACATTTGTGTCCACTGAAATTTAATAATAGTTTATATGTGAAATGATTCCACAAATTTTAGACATAAATTTTTCATTGTTATTGCGAACGTTCATTATTAAAACTAAATAATATAATTAATATATCAGGTATTATTTTTTTCGAATATTAAAGATTTGTTCAAATAATGCAACAAGACCGATTGTCAAAATACTACTTTACCGTGTTTTCATATTCCTAATTATAGTGCAGCATGATGGCCAATTGGCTAGCGCTCTGACCTTTAATACTACTGGATTTAGGTTTGAATCCTGCCGTGGCATGGATGTTTGTGAGTAGTTCAGATATCCACGTTAAGCTGTAGGATCCGTATCTATTTAGCCCAAAGTGTGAACGAAATGACCGTAGAGCGCAAACCAAACCTAACTTTTAGATCCATAAATATCGTTATCAGTTTCAGCCAAATCATAAGATTCGTATTTTTCTTGTTGGGTTTGGTTTGGTTTGTCGCTCTAAGGTCATTTTGTGCACACTTTGGGCTAATTAGACCGGGACCTACAGTTTTCTTGTTAGGGACATTCAGTAGTGAATAATTTATCATCCAATTTTTGTTGTTTTTCGTTATGTTAGTAATTATAATTACAAAAAAATAAATTTCCACATGTAACCAAGAGCATCAAGAAGTTAAACGAATGCACCTGTTTTTTTCATGTTCCATTTTTTTATATGTTTCTTTAATCACTGTTCCATTTTATATCACTAAAATTTTAGCAAAATATTTTAATTAATTTTGTATGTCCTTAACAAACTGTACTAGATACAGAATAAGAAGAATCTAGAAGATTTCAGATCCTAATTTTAATAAACAACTTAAAATCTGGAAATCTTCCAAGTACAATTACACACTGAAAATTCTAAATTAAATAATGAGACTTTTTCAAGTGAAGGTCTAACTTATTCACCGAATTAATTAAACTCAACCACTGTTTGGCAATGAAATTTTTTTATACAAAAATTACTAGAGAAGCTTTAAATTTATTTAATTTTTCTATAAATTTCATGCTTTTAATGATTTGCAATTATTTTTCTTAACTTTTTAACATTAAAACTGGATTCTCTCACTAATTCACATTTCAAGTAAAACTAAGAAATTTTCTTGAGATCATTGTTAAGCCATTTTCTCCAAACATTAATTACGAATTACAAAAAATAACAATAAATCTAAACCTGGATTCAGAAATTGTGCTTAGTGGAGTTTTTTTGGAATTTTTATAATTAGCAATCGTTCTGAGAAGATGGAAATAAAATTCAATGAAAACAATTCCCAGGAATTAAAGCAAAACAACTTGTCCTTAATTTAATTATCCTCACGAGAGAAAGTGCGCAATTAATGAATGGGACACTTGTCCCCAACTAGATTTCGTCCTCCGAAACTAATTTGCTTGTTATAAGAGTTCTCGTTGAAGCAACCCAAATTATATTTATCTGCCAGGAATAATTCGTGACATTTTTTTTGGAGTCTCTTTAAATGTTTCAAAATATTTCTATATCCACGATTTCTTTTCTCATTCATTTTCTAATTTATCGTTCAACACATTTTCTCATTCAAGAAAAAATGAGGGAATTTTTATATATTTTTTAATATCGTTCAGATTTCTTTTCTCATTAGTTTCACAGTGTCGTTCAGCCTATTATCGTTCATTTTCTCATTCATTTTCTAATATCGTTCACATTTCAAGAGAAAATGAGAGAGTTTTCTCATTCATTTTCTAATATAGTTCGGCCATATTTTCTAATATCGTTCTGTCTCATTTTCTCGTTAATTTTCTAATATCATTCAACCACATTTTCACATTCAATTTCTAATAACGTTCAACCTCCATTTCTTTTTCATCTTCTAATATCGTTCAAGTACGAAATTCTATATAATTCATTGTTATTTAACAGATTGTGAAAAGTACTACCGAAAATTGCAGTTTTTAAAAAATGAAATGCGCTGTTTATATTAAAAAAGCAAATTAGTACATCCCAATAAATCTTGAAAGTAATAAGTCAATAATATTAATCTTAGAATTTTAGAAATTATAAAGTTGATGTTCAATATTTATAAAAATTACTTTAAATTTTCATTTTAAAAAATATGAATAACTGATCTAATTTTTGAACAAAAACGTTATCTCGCAAAAATAAAATCTTTACATTTTTTTGTTTCATTTCTAAAAACGTTGCAAAAAACGATTATTTTGAAAGCAAAAATAAATAAATAAATAAATAGAATAAAATAAATAAATAAATAAAAGAAAATAAATAAAAATAAATAAATAAATAAAATTTTCTCAAAAATTCTACTTTGCTATTTTTATCAAAGCAAAAAACATATTTTTCATTTAGTATATAAATGTATAACAAATTTAATACAATATACAACACGTCTACTTTGCCAAATTCACAAAGTATTGTAATGTACGTATTTATCTACTCTGAATATTTCATGCATGCTAATAATTTAATTTTTTTTCTCTCATAACTATTCTTTGATGTAGAAATTCAATTAATTGAAGAACAAAAGAATATTTGTAATAGAATTACAAAGAAATTTCTCTCATGTTTCATTCGTAAATCAAAACAAGAAAACCTTTTATGCATTTTTAATTCATCATTTTTTATTATATTTATTTTTTACAGTTTATTTATTATTACAGCTGTTTTCTAATTTTTACTGAATTTTTTATTTTTACTGATATCTCTCAATTTTTATCGGGATTTATTTCAACAAAAATGATGCATTGTCAACGATGAAGTAAAAATTGAAATGATTTTTTTTTCAGTTTTAAAATTGTAAATTCTAAAGATAGATGATGTGAAAAAAAATTAATGAAAATGAAATACAAATTTAACTGTAAATCACTGAAGTAAATTAAATTTTAAATGCAAAAAAAATTATTTATATATTGCATAACATTCGTATTTTGTAAATAACCATTGGTTATTACAAAAAACGAATATTATTTTTATCGACCACCTATTGGTTGATAAAAAAGCAAGAATACATACATTTATAATGGAATAAAAATCTCTTCATTCTCACACGCATATTAATTTTCAAATATTTCTTCTTTCTGGATTATCTTCAAAAAACATACACTCAAGAGCCAAAACATTGTGACCACCTGTCAATAACGAATTGGCCCACCTTTGGCGAGCAAACACAGCTTCAACCCCGCCTTGGCATGGAGGCACAAAGTCCTTGGTAGATGGCCAGAGACAGATTGTACCAAATGTCACGCAAACGGTCACGCAAATCCGAGATATTGTGGTGGTGGTCTTTGAACTCTCAGCTGCCGTCCCAGAACATCCCAAATGTGTTCTATCGGATTGATATCCGGTGAGTTAGGCGGCCAGGACATTAACTGAAATTCAGCATCATGTTCCTGGAACCACTCCAACACAATTTTAGCCTTGTGACAAGGGCCGTTGTCCTGTTGGGACATTCCATTTCCAGCTGGAAAAACAGAGGCCATGTAAAGGGTGCAACTGGTCTACAATGATGTTCCAGATACCCTGTAGCATTCATGGTCTGCTCTACCACAACCACGGGTCCCAGAGACGCCCAAGAGTACGTCCCCAGAAAGCATAATACCGCCACCACCAGCCTGTGTATGACCTACTGTACATTGAGGGAGCAACTGTTCGCCTTAAAGACGTATCCTGAGCACGGTAATCAGCGTAATGAATGATAAACAGTGATTCATCTGACCGAACTCTCTCCCACTGATCCATGGACCAGTCACGATGTTCCCCGGCCCAGCGCAGGCGCAGTTGGCGATGACGCTTGGTCAGCAAAGGCACACGAGTGGGACGTTTGCTGCGTAGCCCCATATCTAACAGTGTCCGCTGAACAGTGTGCTCCGATGCTATTCTACTTAGCCCTGCATTGTATTGGATTGTCAGCTGAGCCACTGTCTGGCTCCGGTTTTGCTTCACAATGCGAGACAGTCTCGACGACCTTTTCTTTGATAGCGTGGGGGCGTCCAACACCATGTCGTCTACTGCAGGTTTCGCGGTCATTCATCCATTTTGCATAAGTACTAACAACTGTAGATCGCGAAAACCCACGAGTCGTGCAGTTTCGGAAATACTTGTTCCGAGCCTTCGAGCCATTACAATCTGCCCCTATATCAAAGTCGTTTAGATCCGCAGCCTTTCCCATCACACAGAAGTAAGTGAAAGAATGATTCTTCAGACTCTCCAGCAGCAGTTAAATAGCACTTCCACCTGATCACTTGCCTTCCACGTCAACCAGGCTAGTTCATTTGCAAAATGTAGGGGTGGTCGTAATGTTTTGGCTCTTGAGTGTATATTCATATAAATAATTTAGATTTATTCTGCCCTCATAGAACATCTTCACAATGAGGATCAAATTGGAGCAATCTCTATAGCAATCATTTATGGTTTATTTTAAATACTTTATTTAAATTACATGCTTTACAAAACACCATCAATTTTATTCTTAAAATATAATTTGGTGAACTGTTTCAAAATATTAAAATTTATAATTTTTTAAAATCAAAAACCGTCTCAAATTGTGAAATACACAAAAATAAATTTATTACATATTGTAACATTTTTCCCACGAGAAGATATGTAACAATTCTATTCACAGGGGAAAAGAAATGTATATTCTTTAGAAAGTGCATAATAACAACCTATCACTTAAATCTGATAGCAGATAAGCAGTGTCGTGGATATTTATATTACATGTAATTAGTGTTTGCACTAATGAGAATAACCTGTCAATCAAATCTGACAATATATAAGCAGTGTCGTGAATATTTATTCTACATGCAATTAGCAATTGCAGATTTAACTGATTTAAACAATTACAGATTTGATAGATTTAAAAATTTCAAATAAAGATATGGACTACGTCATTAGTTGAGGCAACATGGGCTGAGGAAGTGTCGACTCAAAGAGAAATGAGGAAAGCTGACACACCCCCTCTCTCAATTCCTTGCCATTTTCTTGAGAAGTTTTGGGATGTGCTAAAAAATAGTGGTGTGAGGATCTAAGGCTTATTTGAACATCATGGAATATGTGAATTAAGACTTCTAACACTCTGAAAAACAGTGGCAACCAAGAGCTGTTTTGGTAATGTTCATTCTTGGTGTTTTCAATTTGCATTTAATTCTATCACGTATTCAATCTTTACATTATGATTAGATTAACTAGCATCATAATGATTATGTTTACCTTTATTTACAAAAACGTATTGATATATAATATAACAAACCCTATTAACTAATAATACAAAAGAGCTTAATCTCATTTTTGCAGAAAATAAAATTCAATGTTAAATCTTTTGAACTCGAAAAGAAATTATTGGAATATAATCATTGCATTACTTATGAAAATGTTTTCGCGATGTTTACTTTTTTAAAGAATAGAATTTGTATTATTACTGAATTTTTTGTTTTTTTACGGAATCACAAATCTTAAATTTTTGTAACAGAACAATAAACAAGATTTAAACATTCGAATCTTTTTTAAACACTGTCGTTTCGCGAGTTTTGCAGCTAATTTTTTTTTTTTCGTTTATTTCAACTGTAATGCATTGAAAACATTTCTTCTCAAATGAATGCATTTTTTAGTTTTTGAAACTGATTGGATAATTTTTTTTTTTTTCTGAATTAGTTTGCGCTTTATCAAAGGAGCTTTTTTGAAATATAATTGGAAGGAGAATTTACTCACTTGAAAACAATTTTCCAGAGTTCTTCTTTTCATTTCTTATCTTACCCTAAACGTTTTTTAAAAAAAATATATTTATTTCCATTGTCTTGTATTTCATTGTTATGTAGTACTCTTTACACTTTAAGATAGGTAATTTTTTTTTTTTAAATATTAGAAAGAATTCTAATAAATATTACATTGATGTTTTTCTAATGGAACTTAAAAAGAAAATACTCTTATGTATTCTTCTTATATATTCTATATTATCCTTCTATATATTCTTTTTTAAGTGAAAGATTTTAATGAAAGAAATCTTTTGACTGTAAATTCAGACAAAGTTTCCTGTAATTTTTCATTATATTAAATAAAAATATTAAGGTTTTCTTTTTAAATTTATTTACAAAACTCTAGTTTGAATTTTTTTCTGTCATAAAATTATGCTCCCGATTCGTGGCTCAGTGGCGCAAAAGCTGCCAGAGCATTAGGGCTACAACGTTCAATCCGCTGGTGGCTTTGTTATAGACACTGTTTCAAAAACAAGGAGACCCGATGGCGTTTGTGATGTTCAGCATCTTGCCCGTTAGTTAGACTACCTGGTGGGAGTTTTTCTCATGTTTTTCCCATACCGATACGCAACTGAGGGTAGCGCCTCCTTAAAATCCTCCCGGAAGGCACCACCTCTTTCTTCAGCGTCACGGGGCCAAGTCAGACCTACCCACAGGTGCTCCATCACAACAGAAGCTGCCCCCCTTTTCCCTCCTTCCATAAGACCACATGGATTCTCGGACTTGGTCTGGTTGTTGTGGACAACCAAGTGGGATAATAAATAACAACAAAAATTAAGTATTTCAATATTCAGTATTTAATATTCTTAAGTAAGGCACGGAGCGCCAGAGTGCTGTCACCCGTCATCAGATCCCCAAGATTAATTTTTTAAAACTTAATTAAATATTTTTCAATAATGTATTTTATTTAAAAGCATCGTATAATAATTATAAAATATTTTTCTGTTCAGTATTAATTAAGTTTATAATTAATCATTCTAATTTAATTGAGTTTATTCTCAATATAGCTTATATTTTCTTTTTATCAAGTAGACATAAAAATTAAGTATTATATTATTAATATTCCTATATTATCTATATTATTAATGCGCATATGCACATTATATCTGAGCATACAAAACATCAGTCTTAGAATAATTTAAATTAAACTCATTAATAACTTATAAATTTTATAACATATAAGTTTCGTAAATATTATTACTATTCATTTATCATAACATAATATATTGCTCTTTAAACGATGAATTAAATGATTGTCGACATCCATTTATTTGGAATAGTTTTCACCGCAAATGAAATGAATCCCAGTGGTAGTACATTAATATTTTGACTGTTACACTTAAATAGTCACACATTTTATGGTTATAATTAAATAACCAAAATCATTTCGAAAGCATTACGACATCCCTTTCGACATTGCCTTTCGACCAACAGATTCACATTTCATTTTCCTCTTAATATATATATTTCATTTTCCTGCAATTACAAAACCAGAAGCGAGTAATGAAATGGAGACCGTCCAAATCATGAACCCGATATTATAGATTAAAAGCGCATCTATGTTCATAATGAAAGCCACAGAACCTCACTTGAGTGTCCCTTTGTTAGGGCTGAGTTTCATACTTTATAAAGTAATTAAAATTAATTGCGAAGAATTAGATTTTGCACTTTGAGGAATCACATAACGAGTTCATAAATTATAATACTTCAATGTAACAAAGTGAAGTAACTATTTCATGCATTCGATTTATTTTTAATAATAAAGTAAAATTTCTATAATTTCAATTTTTTTCTTATTTAATATGCCGTAATAAAATTTTGATAAAATCAATAAATAAATTGCTAATGGAACTCTAGATTTAAAAAGATTTACAAATATAATACATAAAATCTGATGAATTTTATAAAGAATTGTATATTAAAAATTAAAAAATTTGTAATTAAACAATAATTTTAAAATTTTAACCAAAATCTAAGGAGGAATTAGAAATTTAAAATAAACACCTTCATGCCATATTTTAGTAGTTTATAAATAAGTCTTTTATTATCACATGCTATTGTCCTTATTTGTTATCAGTTTGTCAAGAATAAAATAATCATACATTATTTTTTAACGCATAGATTTATTTCAAAACGTTTGAATTTAAAAAAACATAAATTTAAAGTTTAAAAATGAATTAAAAATAATTAATGAGAAATATTTTTATAATTTTTTTATTAATAATATAATGAGTGCAAGTATTAGCAATAGTAATAGCAAACTTAAATTAGTATAAAATAGTAATATGGCTAATTTTTAGTTACTCAATATTAATAAATAAATAGTTAATAATATTAATAACTAAATAGTAAAATCAATATTAATAAATAAAAGTTAATACTATAATGATATAAATATTAATTAATAATATATAGCAGAAATAAATATTGACTCAATGAAAATAAAAAGACATGAAAATGTTAAATCTAAAAAAATTGTTATAAATTTGAATAATTCGATAATTGATGATTTCCCAATAACTGATAACAGCATATTTCAAAATAAAATTTAAATTCGAAACTAATAAAAATGTATAGTTTAAGTTTTGAAATTTATAAAAAGACAGAAGTGTTAAAATGTTCTTCCCTCATATTTATGTAAGGATTATTTCAGCTTCTTCGAAAATAAAAATATTTATAAACCCTTCATTCCACGAGTTTAAAATCTCAGTTTCTTCTTCTTTTCTTATTTCAATGTTATAAAAATTTAATGTATTCTTCATTTATTTTCTTTTGACACATACACTAGTTTTACGAAATTTGAATATAAAATAGTGCTTTAAAAAGATGCATTGATTTTTTTCAAACCAAGCACTGACGCTTTAGACATCTTACCAAGCAAATAAGAATAAAAATAAGTTAATACAAAACATTGATTCTTTCTATACATTTTTAATGTTTTATGGCACAAAAATGAGTTGTTATGACTATGTAACGTTTTTATAATAAACTAAAATTAAAAATTTCAATTCATTAAAAATAATCAATTACATTCATTCATAATTCTGGATACATGCTAGATATTAAAAAGAAATTAAAAGAAAAATTATCCCAAGTATTGTGACACTTTTTTTAATATTTTTTGAAAGTAATTATATTTTGTGGATAGAGGAGTTTTTATGTACTGGGGAGTGCATTGTTAGCTTTTTTCCCTAGCGCATGCTCATAGGAAATATTATTACAGATATGCATGCGCAGTACTTCCCTATGAGCATGCGCGTGGGAGAAAAGCCAACGGACGTTCAAAATACGGTATGCAAAAACTCTCTAATATCTTACTTTATATAGGAGGGAAATACTGCAATGAAGACAGAAACTTTTTCTAATATTCATGGATTATTACAATATTGATTGCCAGGTTCAATAAAATATAAGATTTCTTAAAAATATATATTTATTTCAAACAAAATTTTAATTCTATTTTTATTTTGAACAAAACCATTTCTCTTATGATTAATTTATTGTTTAATTTAATTTTAAAATTGTTTCAAAATATTTAATTTTTAAGCGAGGAAGTTGATACTTATAGTCAAGGCACCATATTGAAATAAATACTTAAAAAAAAAAAAAAAAAAAAAAAATGTCTGATATATTCTGTACGTTGTTGTACGTTTATAGTATTAAAAATATGCATATTATATACGTCGCTGTGAACATTTTTACATTAATTTCAATTATAAAAAAGCATTCGAACACTAAATAATTGTTGAATAATTTTTTTTAAGTGCATCATGCAATTAATTGTAAAATTCCAACAAACCGAATTTTAAGTTCAATATAGCTAACTGTTTATGTAATAATAATTTAAATTTAAAAAAAAAAAAGTAACTTCTTATCACTTTTTTATATATATCCATATAAATCTAATCAAATCGTCTAAAAGAGAATTTTCCTTTTAAACTTGATGCCATTTAAAAAATAACTGATTTTAATTTAATGTAATTTGTGTTATAAACAGCTTATTAAATTAATTGCTGGATATAAATCTCAAATACCTGTAATATATGTCTGTATCTAAGTGATAATACTCTTGTATAACTTCCTTCATTGTGTCATTTTATTTTAAAAATTATAGTATTTTATATAACTTTATACTTATACATATTTTTTAAATTTCATTGATTTATTTTTTTATTTCTTAAATATCAGGTCTTACGGGATATATGAAGTAAGATCTTGAAAAATATTTTCATCGACGATAAAAAGTAATATTCAGAAGTACAACAGATTTTTACATCTGCAATAATACTTTAAAAGGTGAGGATGGTGGTTGGCAGCAGTTTCTCTCCAAACGCCCAGTGGCTGAGATTCTACTTCAATTTGAAGAGTCCAGAAATATTTCCTTTTCTTTTTCTTTTGTAAACAGAAATATCTTATCGGTTTTAGTAAACCTGCTATAAATGTTAATGTTTTGATCTACAATCACAGCCATTGAAATTTTTTTTCAATTGCAAATTTGAGCAGTGTCATTCCAAGACGTTTTTTATTTCTACTAGTTTTTTATGTGTGCAAATGGAAATGTGTTTTAAAACTTTTTTGTAAATGCTTTTATTTTTGCTTTGAAAAGTTCTTTTTTCCCTCTTTTATTTGCTTTTTGAGGAGAAAATAATCGATTTGATTCTCCAATTATTTGAATGAGACTTCTAAATTACGTTTTTGATGATTATTGCCAAAAAAAATAAGAGAAAAGCCATCGCAATCATCTGGCTAATTAACTTCACCATCAATAATTTTTGAAGTTAGGCGCTAGTGAAAAATTCCAACTGCATTTTTTACAGAATGATAACGGTAAAATAATTTATTTCTCTTAACTGTAACTGTAACGTGGTTTTTAGAAAATATTGCATCTCAGTTCATCAATTATAGTATAAAAAAACAGTACAGTAAATTATAAAAGTAAATATAAGAAAATTTAAACTTCCATTTAAACCTTTATTATTTTTTAATGATTTAACCGTTGTAATACTTTTCGATTAAATTTTCATTTGCATAGATTTATTTTTAAAAATATTTATTAATTTTCAACGTTCAATCTTTTTTAAGGAAAATTTTAAGAACTAAATATTAATAATTGTAGACTATATTTTAATATTTGATGTGATATTAGTTCAAATATTTTTAAGAAATAAATCATAAGTGCATACATATTTTCAATGAATTTATATATTTAAAAAGTTTTTAAGAAATCCTAAATTCATACATATTTTCAATGAATTTATAAATTTAAATGTTTTTAAGAAATGAATCATAAATTCATACATATTTTCAATGAATTTATATGTTAAAATGTTTGATGATATTTTATGTTTAATTAAAAACGATGAAACCTCTTGACTGCAATGAATTGTAATGCCAATATTTTGCTTTACTTAAAAAATCATTTAGTTATATTTAAAGTTATATACTTTATTGTTATCTATTACTTTTTAATTTATAAAAAAAAATCAAAAATTAATACATATTTAAAATTAGAAATATTAACTTATCATTTGAATGTCGATAACAAATGTAAAAATAGTGTTTATACCCGATTGATTAAAAAAAATTTTTATTTCTATATTTATATTTCCTGTAGTTATTCTTGCAAAAAATTAATACATGGTAAAAAATTTCTGTATTTTTATATCCTGATCAATAAATTGCATCTAAAAAGCAACATATTAAATTCCTGAGAACACGTAATATGAAATGCAGAGGTTATACTACTGTGTCCAAAAAGTAAACTAGTTTTCAATTCAAAATTCCCGAGACTTATGGAATTTTCTTTCTTTTTCCCTTTTTTTTTTCTTTTTTGGTTGCTGGCACTGTCCTTGAAATGAGATATCAAAATATTCATTGGTGTTTGAGTTACGCTTGGTTTTTGTGAGACGCCAAAACTGGATTCGGCGATTTCTGAAATGTCTGAATTAATTTAGTAAAGAACTTGCATTACATTTGTTTGTGGAAACGTATAGAATGTTGCAGAAAAAGACTTCCGGTGAGCATTCCTATATCGGAAAGAAATGTTTAGAAGTGGTATAAACAGTTTAAAGAAGGCAGAGAACGTGTTGAAAAAAGAAGAGCCCCCTCCGATCGACCATCAACCTCAACCGACGAAGCTGATGTCCAAAAATTAAAGATTTGGTGCTTGCAAACCGTCGATTTAAATTAGAAACCTTGCTAATGATGTTGGAATCTCAAAAGATCGGTCAAATCCATTCTGGGCCTCAAACGTGTCAAATCTTGATTGGTACCGAAAATACTGAATGCGCCAGTTCACATGGCATTGATTCTTCGTGACTTTTCCTCCAAAGACGAAACCCATATCGTTCCACAACCACCTTATTCACACAGGGCGACTTCTGTCTATTCCCTAAACTCAAAAGACCACTCCGGGGACACCGTTTTGAGTCAATTGAAGAGATTCAACGTGAATGCCCCGGACTTTAAAAGGCCATCACCGTTGACTTTTAGCATGCATTGAAGATTGGATAAAAAGTGGCATAAGTTCATTGTGTCCAGAGTGGATTAATTTGAAGATGATGAAATAAATTTAGAAGTATAAATAAAGAGGTTTTGAAAAAAAATAATTGGTCTTACTTTTTGGGTACAGTAATATATCCTAATTAATAAAAATCACATCTGAAAAGCAACGTATTAAACTCACGAGAACATGTACTATAAAATGCCGAGGGTATAACCCAAAACATACTTGCTGGGATCGCAATTCCTTAATAGGGGACATCAGCGTTTCTCTTTTCGCAGCGTCTCATAAATGTTCTCATTTTCTGAAACAAAATAATAATCCTCCCGTGACCAATCCTGCAAATTCTGTTTAAGGGATTCTGAGACCATCTTTATTTCGTGAAACTGCGTTGGTCTAATGAGCTTTGTTTCTTGAAATGGTGTATTTAGATCTCATACATACATTTATCATGAGAGCGTGTTGTAGCATTACATTCGTCCTATTTTTGTGGGGATTTAAGTTAATATTTAAGTATATACTAAAAAAACTATTACAAGACCATGCTGTTGCAATACATATATAATATTTATGTGAGTAATTCAATTTAATATTTAAGTATATGCTAAAATAGTACACATGAATAAAAAAATCCTCATCTTATTAATTTATAAATCTTATAGAATTTAACAAAATTATTTTCACTAAATTATGTAGAACTTTCAAAAATAGTCTTTATTGTAGTATTTTCAGTATATTTTTTCTAGTTTTAATTTTTGAAAATATTAAATTAGTTGCAATAGCTTAAATATGCTGCCGGCAAAAATGAAAGAGCTTTCAACTAATTCTAGAAACTTAATTTTGGAAAAATCATGAAATATTTAAAAATACTATTTATGTACGTAATATAGGAGTTCCAGAACTAGGTTACAAATTTCAGGAGACGCAGATTTACCTAAACGAATCGAATTCTCCTAGATATAGAGGAACGAAAATTGCTTTCCAAACGTGGTTAATGGTGTTACATGGCACAGGCGTCCTGATCTTACTTCATAGAGATGTACTCATTAATACAACCATAACACCGTCCCACAGCCTAGCCCTCCAAATAGCTGGATAACGAGACCAAACCACTGGTCTCGGGCACTCACTGAGGTTAGGTCATACGAAAGTTATTATAACGTTAATACGAACGTAGAGTTAGAAGATATGCATTTCACACATAATGCTTATAGTGAATGAGCATCCCTTTCGGCCGTATTATTCGTAATCACTTCGACATCACATTGAATCCTCAGTGGATTGGCATGTAATCGCCCAATGGATTTGCCTCGATCGCTGGAATTATCAATGCATTTATTATTTCTTCTGATATTATTATTTACACTTCTTACATATATCTATTATATCTTCTTACATATTTATTTGACATTTCTTCTGCATTTATTATTTACACTTTCATTGACATAGCAAAAGACATGGCTGCATGCATCGTAACGTGTCGGGCAAATCCAAAACATCTCCAGAATCTTCGAAATTCCATATACCTCTGATGGGCATCACAGTTCATGGATGGCATTCGAACACCTCCTTTGACCTAAATATAGTTCACCGTTGTTGCTTTTGTTGATGTGTACTGATTAACTAATGGCATATTCTTTTAAGTAGTGTCTTCTCAATTCTAGTGCTTTCTGTGTACACTTCTTCATGAATGGCGCGACAGCTTCATTCCGCAACATAAGATGTTTTCTTTTTTTTACGGAGTAGGGTTGTTAGCAATACGTCCAACGATCTATAGTCATACTAGACTGGAACCAATGGCTTAGAGGATTTGGAACAACTACAAACATCCATGATACAGCTAGGACTCGCACATGAAACCTGTGGCGCCGAGAGTCAGAGCGCTAGTCATTCGGCCATCAGGCCTCCTTTTCTCTGTTCACTACCACCTAAAACACGCATATCAACCCCTGTATTGTAAGGCGATTCAATATGATGCAAGATAGTTGTCCAAGTGTAACTTATAATATCATTTATATTATCAGAAAATCGATTAAATCTTTGAACACAAACCTTTAAATTCATTGATTACTTCTTCTGAAGGTATATCAAGACATTGATGTATGACGCTTTCATTGATGTATCATTGACGACGCAAAAAAATCTGGCTAAAAGAAAAAACCTGGCAGTTGCCACATGCATCGTGGCAGATGTTGGGCAAGTCCAGGACTTGCTCAGAATCTTCGAAATTCCATATATCTCTGATGGGCATCACAGTCCTTGGACGGCAATCGAACACCTCCTTTGATCTAGTATGTAGGTCACCTTTATTACTTTTGTTGATGTGTATTGATTAATAAATTTAGGTAGCGTCTTCTCAATTCTAATGCTTTCTGTGTACACTACCACATCAAATACGAATCTCTGATCCTATTTTACTAGGGGATTCTTGAGTTTTCCAAGTGTAATCCACCCTATCCCTTCTAGACGTTTGTTGTATAATGTATGACGTAAATAATATCACTTATATTGATAGCAGGTCGATTAAGTCTTTGATCACAAATTACGACATTAATTAATAAATATTACTTTAAGAACTACTTATAAACTTTTTATAAAATCATTTGGAATCCCAGTCTTTGATTTATTTGTTTTAAAAATATTTCACATGGTTTTTTTATAAAATCGTTTGGAATTTTATAATTTTTAATTATTTGATTAAAGTATTTTTTTTTTCATAAAAATCATTTGGAAATCTATTTTATTTTATTTTTAATCTGTTTTCTTTTTTTCAGTTTTGAACAATAACTGATAAACATAATTTATTGCCTAAATATTATTTATTTTACTTTTTCTTTTTTTGTTTGTTTAGGATTGCTGTTATGCCTTTGGCCTGAATGCTAGCGCTCTGGCGCTTACCAGGTTCGGCCCGGTTGTGCCATGGATATTTGTAGTGGTTCAGAATCCCACTTTAAACCGTAGGTCCCGGTCTCATATGACTGTTGGGCGAAGAGCTGACAACCCTACCCTGTAAAAATATATATCGGCCCAACCGATTAATTTTCTTATTATATTTTTATTTTTAGTTGTTTTGATATTTTTAATTTATTTTGACATTCACTGATTTGTTGAATTTATGATTTTTACTACATAGAAAATGATTGAAAACGTCATACGTAAATTTTTTTTTTGATATTTTTTTTAATTATTTTTTCAAGTTTTCACTTTGCTTTTGCTGTGATTATTTTAGCTCTGTCTAAAAGTATTCTTCATATTTATTTTTACCTATATAAATAATAACAATAATCAAAAAAAGAATTTTATGCATAAAGAAAGAAAACAAAAATATTTACATTCGAAGAAACTGTTCCAATTTTGCAAGAAGGCGAAATTTGAAGTTTTAGACTTATGCTTTTTTTTTCTTCGCACTTTGATTGAAAAAACTTCTGTTTTATTTCAGATTTTTTTTTTTTCGTTGTATATCCATTTTTTTTTTTATTTGTTAGCATATAAAATTTGCGCAAAGTAAAAACATATTATTTTACTAAATTTTTGATTTTTAAATCTGTGATTATCTTATAATATTTTTAAAATATCTGTTTTTTGTATAATATTTTTAATACGTGGTTTTTATTTTTAATGCGTGATTTTTAAAAATTTTTTATTTATTTATTTTTTTAATTTAGTGTAGTACAATGCAACAGAAAACAAACGTGGTAAATAAAAAGAAACATAAAATAAAGCAACAAATCAAGCAATCTTTTAATTTTGTGGTTTTTCATATTTAAATTAAAATTCTTTGAAAAATATTAAAATAATTTAAATACAATTAAATAACTTTTAAAATGCATTTAAAATCAAATGCAAACACCTTGCTAACTAAAAAAAACCGTAGAATGTTTAAATGTCTAATAGAAGATTATTCTTTTCATTGGCGCAACAGTCCCAGGGCAGATTTCGAACAGGAGATATTTTTCTAATAGAATATTACATAAAAGAAAAATTTTCTCTTTTCATAAATATATTTTAGTCGTTCAAATTCTCAGCAAAAGATCTAAATCTAAAAAAATTTCATTCGAAAAACATTGTTTGCTGTACTTAAATTTAATTAAAATTAATAATTTGAAGTTTAAATTAAAAATAAAATTTAAAATTTAATTATTATTTTTTATTAAAATCTATATCTATTTTATTAACTCCAAATATTTATCAATAAAAAATAAAATAAAGATATTTGTGAATCATTTAATGAAATATTATCAAAGTAGTTCTTCTATAAAAAAAACATAAAGCATCTTTCGATAAATATGTAATGGATAAATATAACTAACACTTGAATTGATTTTAATGAATGTAAAAATAAGAAGGCACCAAATGTTTCAAAATCAGTATTTTTTGTGTATTCACATGTGATATACGCAATTTTATGTGAAAGAAAAAGGCAATATACAAGTACATGTATATTTTTTTGTGAATGTATAATATGTATATTGTATAGAGTATATTTTTTTGTGAAAAGCTCTACAAATTATCAAAATTTAGGAGGATGGTTTTTGTTATTAATAGATACCAAAGTAAAATATATCAATAAACGCTTTACTGACATTTTATATTATATTGAAGAAATATTTCATCTTTTCAACGAATCAGTAATGTGTATGCACATCAACAGGCTGTTATTATGTCAGAAGCCGAATTCAGATTATGAGTAAAAATAAAATGTCATGTAATATTAAAAGTCAAATCAATCAATCGATAAAATATATTATTAAAATCAAACATCATAAATATTAAAGCATATACCATTAAAAACGACAGAGATGCAAGTGGATTCATCGTATCCCCCAGGAAATATCGTGGGCCAAGACTGTTACATTGCGCCATTGTACTTCAATGAACACCCCAATGGTGCCATCTGGGGATTTCCTTACCCGATTCTGCTTTTCTCTTAAGGTCAAGCGGAACGCATTCATATTAAATGTTTTAATTTTATATAACAATATGTGTAAGCGTATATCAAGGAAGATTAATATTTGGAACAGGCTACTTTTATTTTTAAAAATCGGTATCTTTTTATAAATATATGTTTGTAATTTGCTTGGGATAATTAAAAAAATATAGCTACAATTTCACAATTTTAATACTGTAAATTTTAAGTAAATTATTATTTCTACATCTTTTGGCCATTAACTTTTACTAGTAAAAGTTAATGATTTAACTTTTCACTAGTAAAGAAAGTTAACTAGGAAAAGGGTATTTTCTTTATTTTAAATAGAAATCCTGTTTTTTATTGAAAGCATGAAATTCAAATCTTTTATAGCAAGATATTAAACATTAGCATTCAGAAAAGCCTCATTGCTATGCATCACTTTCCAACTACCTCTTACACAAGAAACTTTATCAATAAATTTACTTACAATAGTCAACTATTAACGTAGAAATCTCATGAAGACTTCAATCGTTTTCCTCGTCTGCTCTTCTAAATATTTTTGCGGTATTTTTGTATTTCGTATATTGCTGACCAAAATCTCTTTGGGTATTTCAAACACTTATATTTCTCTTTTTAGCTGCTCTGCATTATTTTTGTGTTTATCCAACTGCAAGCGACTGATTCTTCTCTCTTTCTTGCTTATGCTTTCAGCGTCTTCTTCCAAGTATGCTTTTGTTTCTTATTCTTCGTATTCTTCTTGGCGATTGCGTTCCTTTTTCTTATATCTGCTCTGAATTTCCAAACTTTTTCATACCTTAAACATACTTTCGGTTATTTTTGCTTAAGATAATCAGCTTTTTTTGTTTCACTTGTCTTCTCCGTGCGCTTTATTTGAAAGTTATTAAAATGACAGCTATTTGGCGACAGTTTATATTAGATTAAAAATTAAATATACATCGCCGGAGATATAAATGTAATTTCGCACACATGCTGCACATGTGGCAGTTAAAGAAATTAAAATTTTGGATGTTATTTCATATAATCTAAACGCTTTTTATCACGCATATACCGCATAATATTTTTGTCTTATACATATGTGGTATCCCATATTTATCCCGGAAAGGAATTTGAATATTGAAAGAACTCTATACCTCTGCAAATTAAGAATGTGAAATCTATGGCTGGGATGAATCTTGTTGTAGTTGTTACTAATCCTTAACGTCCTGCAGTGCGGGACTGCTGTCATCCCTGCTGAGTATCTACACACACGGATGGATGGAAGAGGGCAAGCTTCTGTTATGCTGGAGCACCCGCAGGTAGAAGTCTGGACTTGCCCAAAAAGAATGATCAGTAAGGAAGGCAGTAGCAGAAGGACTCTTTAAGCTGATCTAGCCCATATTTGTGCATCGTATTTGAGAAAAATGGCATTGCGAATAAACTAAAAGATTAAAATTCAAAAACTTCAAATAATTTACTAGCAATATCAGGATTTTTCTTCTACTTACACAAAAAGAAAATATGAAATGTGTTTTTAATATCATTACTTCAAAATTGCATGGAATGATTTAATAAATTATTCATTCTAAATGATGAATCTTTTTTAAAAAATTATAAGAGCTGGTCAATTACATACGCTAATAGATAAAATGACTACAGATGAATTATTCGTTAATGCATATGAACTTTTTTTTATGACACCTTTAAATAATACCTACGTATATTATTTTATTCAAAGCACATAACAAAATAATCGAGACATCAGCTCTAATATAACAGGAGTAGCAAAAATTGCATTCAAAAACAATAAATTGATGATATTAATTTAGAGATTTAGGTTGAGACCCTTCAATAAAAATGGAAATAAACCAACAGGCATAGTTTGACATTTTCCCATAAAAGGCCTACTTCTAGTTAGGTAAACTTTAGTACGGAACATCCCAAAATATACCGAGTAATTGAATCATAAATTCCCCACTTAATTACCACACAACGCATTATTAATAATCGTATTTAGCCAATTATGATCGTGAGTGATATTATTAAGATAATAATTTTCGATGAAGCTTAGAGCTAATTTCATTTAATCATTAGGTTACATTGTTGTTAATATTAATGATACAGTTAGTAGTGCAGGTATAAATTTTGTCTATGAAGTATCACTTGTTGTGGATATGGGTATTAAGGCTGATTCCATATCCAAAATAAATTTTCTGTTTAGAGTACTTATTTCTGTTTTAACTGTATTAATAGAAATTTATATACCTCAAATTTAATCAATATATAATAAATAGTTTTATTATTAATGACACTATTTAATTGTATATTGCTAACAATTTAAAGAAATGTATATTTTTTATACAGCAACTATAAGCACTTGAAATCAATGTAGACGTTATTTAAATCTAAGTATATAAAAACTAGTGGTCTTTTTTAAAGCGATTTTGAATTGTGAATATTTGTTGCACTTCATATTATTTAAATTATGTGAATTCTTCTCATTTATTTTTGAGTTTTTTGTCTATTTGTTGATTTCCTAGACTTGAATTCATAAACATATCCAATTATTAGCGTACCAGAAAAATTATTGCTCACTACAATAAAAAGAAATAGTATATCTTTTGTCGAACAATATTTTTATTTGAATTTTCCATTATATATATATATATGATGCGCCAACGATGATGTTGATAGTTTTAGTTTAATATATTTAGTGCAACATATAGAAGTGAATATAATGCATGCAGGTAGTTATTTGTCGATTAAACACTGTATATATTTTTATTAAAAGAAGTGAACTAAACAAAAAGTAAGAAAACTAAATATAATATTGCAGATAAAATCAGTAATAAACATAAAATTTTTATAGGGGAAATCTTCATGGTTTTTTTATAAATGTATTCATGAATTATTTATCATTCCTGACTTTTTTTCCGAAGAATCTATATGAATTTTTCAATAAATAATTATAAAACTAGTGCTATTTATACAAATCTATTTGTGCACGTGGGCATGTACTTGTAAACATGTGCTGTTTATATATATATTTTTAAATGCAGTAAAACATTTAACTTTAATTTTCAAATATATATATGCAATGTTATCATACTGTTGTGCTTTTTTATATAACTTATACTGAAATTTTATTTCTGAAAAAGCAACTTCGAGATTAATCCATATATATTAAATTATGCCTAAAATTTTGTTATATTATGATCTTTTTTCAATAATAACAATTTTTTACATTTTTAACTAAAAAGAGGAATTTATTAATTTTAATGTATGAAACAGTAATATAAAGTTTTGTCTCTTAACGCTTTTATCACTTAGAAATTTGGGGTTTAAAAAAGTTGCTTGTTAGATTATTTAAAATATATAAAAACACTATCCCTATGATCTGCAAAATCATCTCATAAACAACATCTTTTCAGCAACATCTAATCTTATTCTTACATATTTTTCTTCTTCAGCAACAAAATATTAGACAAAAATATTTAGGCTTGTTATATTGAGAACTATTCAATTAATTAAAAAATTACCAAATTAAGAATTTTCTATTTGTTGATTTTGATTAAAAACGCTAATATTTCAAAAAGAATTTTAGAATACCATTTTTATTATTAAAAACTATAATTAGAAATATTCTATAATTAATTATAGAAAATTTAAGCATTTTATATATAAGCAAATATAATTAGGTTTGGCAAACTATGCCGCAATTAGTTGGTACATTTTACTGTTTTCACTTAATTGATTTAATCGATTTCTTAATACCACCTACTATATATATGGATTTTTTAGAGGTAAATCTTCTTGATTGGATAAATCATTTGTAGCTCAATTCGTAATTTAGAAAATGATAATAGATGACGAAATTAATCATTACAATGCAATAAACTATTTAAATTAATAATTAATCATCTTAAATCATTAAATTATGCTCATGACTTTATTAAACTCATTAAAGCTTCCTTCCGTTTCTTAATAGTTATACTTCTATCAACTTGTATAATTTTCTTTTTACATAAGATTTAAAAAAATGTGTTTAATGTATGTAAAAAAAAAAAGATGTTGCAAACTCATATACTATATATATATTGCTAAAATGTCTGAATCTAAATCATATTGTCTTATATTTTGTAAATCTCGCATAGTTCATACACCAAGAGCCAAAACATTATGACCACCCCTAATATTTGCACTGAACTCGTCTGGATGACGTGGAAGGCACGATCAGGTGGAAGTGTTATAACTGCTGCTGGAGAGTTGAAGGCATAATCATTTCACCCTACTTCTGTGTGTGATGGGAAAGGCTTAGTGGATCTTAAAGCGACTTTGATAGAGGGCAGATTAAATGGCTCGAAGCTCGAACGTATTCGAAACTGCACGACCGGTTGTTCGCGATCTGCAGTTGCTTTAGCAAGTACTTATGCAAAAAGTGGACGGTGAAACCAGCAGTAGACGATTGTGGTGTTGATGTGTCCGCCGCTATCAAAGAAAAATGTCGGAGACCGTCTCGCATTGTGCTGAAACCGAGCCGTCTGTGTCAGTGGCACACCGACAGTCCAATACAATGTTGGATATAGTGTGGGGTGTTCAGCGGGGATGTTGGATGTGGCAAATGTCCCACTCGCGTGCCTTTGCTAACCAAGCGTCATCAACTGTGCCTGCGCGCTGGGTTCGGGAAATGTGACCGGTCCATGATCAGTGGGAGAGAGTTGCCTGGTCAGATGAATCATTTGCTTGTCATTCACTAATGCCGATGGCCGTGTCAGGATACTCCCGCCAAGTTCTCCAGGCGAACAGTTGCTCCCTTTCCAATGTACAGTAGGTAATACACAGGCCGGTGGTGGCGGTATTGCTTTTTGGGGGACGTTCTCTAGTGGGCGTCCCTTGGGACCCGTGGTTGTGGTAGCAGAGCAGACCATGAATGCTACAGGTATCTTTGAACATCATTGCGACCAGTTGCACCCTTACATGGAATCTGCTTCTTCCAGCTGGAAATGGAATGTTCCAACAGGACAACGCCCCTTGTCACAAGGCTAAAATTGTGTTGAAGTGGTTCCAGGAACATGATGCTGAATTCCAGTTAATGTCCTGGCTGCTTTTAACTCACCGGATATCAACCTGATAGAACACATTTGGATGTCCTGGGACGGCAGCTCAGAGTTCGAAGACCACCCATTCGCATTATCTCGATTTGCGTGACCGTTGCTGAAACATCTGGTACAATCTGTCTCCGGCCATCTCTTTTCAAGGGACTTGTGGCATCCATGCCAAGGCGGGTTGAAGCTGTGTGTTGCGCGCCAAAGGTGGGCCAACTCGTTATTGACAGGTGGTCATAATGTTTTGGCTCTTGAGTGTA